>JBBYHH010041551.1:3318-16144 GCA_038382905.1 Daphne laureola
CCATATCATGTCTTCAAAAACTGACTTTGTTATCACGGTGTAGCCTGATATTTCGGCACCAGGGCTTCATATACTAGCAGGATACTCAAAGATCACCACTGTATCAAATTACCTGGACGTTGATGATCGCCATGTTGTCTTTAGTATCCTCTCAGGGACTTCAATGTCTTGTCCCCATGTTTCAGCGGCTGCTGCATATGTCAAATCTTTCTGGCCTAAATGGTCACCCGCCGCTATCAAATCAGCTCTAATGACTACTGGTAACTAATTAAGACTCTTAATTAAGCAGATCATACTTATAACAAGTGTTCGCTCCACTTAATGGTCAGTTCTCAACCAAAGTGGTTAATCTCATTTATGTTATTTTTTGTTTTAATTAGCAACTCCCATGGTGATCGAAGATGGATTTGGGGAGCTAAGCTATGGTGCAGGACAGATAAACCCGAAAATGGCCACTCGTCCTGGCCTTGTCTATGACCTTGCACCTCACTCATACATTGCTTTCCTCTGCAAAGAAGGCTACAATGATACCGAAATCAGTCTATTGAGTGGTGACACAAGTAAAAAAGGCTGCTCCAGCTATGAACCTGCACAAGGATCTGACGGTCTCAACTACCCTTCAATGCACGCACAACTTAGGTACAATGAAACAAAAGTGTCAGCCAAGTTTCACAGGACAGTAACAAATGTCGGATATAAGAACTCCACGTACCAAGCGAGAATCACCTCTTTCAAGGAGCTTGATGTCAGCGTACATCCTAATGTGTTGCGGTTCGACAAACTGGGCCAACGACTCTCCTTTAAGGTCAAGGTAACTGGAGCTTTCGGAACTGGCATGCAGGTTCTGAGGGGAGCACTCGAGTGGAATGATGGGTATCATATTGTTAGAAGTCCTATTATGGTGTTCAGAGAATAAGAGTAGCTAGAACTAGGTAGCTAGCTAGGACTTTATTTGTCAGAACTCCTCCTGTCATCATATGCAGACCAATTGAATAAATTGTTCTCTGTTTTCATTATGCATTTCAGATCAATACGTCTAACCTTCTGTGGAGTTCTGAACTTTTAGAGGAATAGAGGGTTTGTTACTCTCTGCATGTGAAATGGTTGTTGAAGAACTCTTAAGCAGTAGTAGTACAATGATTATTCAAGCATACCTCGTGATTATTTAACTCTGCACAATTTGAGAGCTAAGGGTGATTGCAGTTAATCTTAGATTTCAGTAGGCCATGCAAATTTTCATTTCGCATACCCGAGAATTTTGATGGAGCAAAGTATCGCTGCTTTGTTGCCAGAAAGAGTCGACAAAATTATCGCGAGGGTGATTGCATAACAGTTAAAATATTCTGGATTTTTTTACAATTTATAGCTAATCTTTCTTTACCCCTCTTCAGCCTAAGGCTGTGTTTAACGGGCCAACTTTTCACAAATAACTCGCAGGTTTTCAAATTTTAGGTGGGAAAAGGAGTGTTTAATAGGTTAAGTTCCCTGTTTACCTTTAAAATACTTATATCCCATGACCCATTTGTCCAACTGTCCCATAAGTCAGAGGAGAGTATATATCTGATAGTGGGAAATGAGTAAAAATATGAAAATATTCAGGCAACTTTTACATCAACAGTAGAGAAATGGTTTAAATTTTGAAAACCTGCTCGTTTTTTGCTTCTTTTTTGCACGCTAGAGCAAAGCTTAAATCTTCTTGATCATATCAGATTTTCATCTTACGACGAACACACAAAGGGAAACAGTATCATTAGATTCACTACCAATAGAGGAAGGGGGTTGGAGCTGGTGGTGGAGTTGGAGAAGGGCGATGAGGAGTAGGGCCAATGGGGATTTCTGACTCATGCTGTCTTGATTACAGGATGTTACTCTCGAACGGGACACTCCCGACTCTTGGAGGTGGGACGTTGCTATAGATGATGCTTTCTCTGTTCGATGCCTTCCCCAGATGATTGGAGCTAAATTGGCAGTACCTCACGCTATCCTGACGCGCTGGTGTAGTATCGTGCCAAAGAAGTTGTACGTGTTCATCTGGAGAGCAACCCGAAGACTCATCATAACCCGCGAGCAACTGCAGAAACGAGGGGTGCCGATGGAGTCGGTCATATGCCCGTTATGTGAAGCTATAGTGGAGACACCCAACCATATCATTGTGCAATGCGATCCATCATTGCAAATATGGAAAGCAGTTGCACTGTGGTGTAACACGGATGTGAGGAGCTTTTTGACTATTAGTGATGTGTTGAGGGATGATTTTATTTCCAAGGTTTGTTCTATCATTCTACAGGTGTCGCAGGTCATAGCATACATCACAACATAATCGCTCTGGAAAACTCGAAATGGATACACTATGCAGGGTGTTCCATGGAGGAATTCTGAAAATTTTGCAAATATTCAGATACTGTCTTTTTTATGAATAATTAGCAAGTGAGCATCTCCTGAAGGGATTGGTTGATTGCCCCGCTCGACTGATCTGTTGGGACAATCAAACTAATTATCATGTATTGATTGTGTTATGGTGTTGATGGGTCCGTGTCGTTTGTTTTGGTGTTGGATGCAGTGTGACTAGATTGCGTGCCCCTCATCCGCAACTTGTGGAATAGATACTGCCCAATCTTTGTCCACTTCTCTAGGCCCAATTTTGTCCGTTGTGATTTCTCATCTTCTCTTCTTTAATAAATTTCACTTGATTGCCGTCAAAAAAAATAAACGATTCACTACCAACAGCGCAAGTCTGGCCGGGCCATTGGTAACGCACACACACGCAGACAACCTCACGTTCATTTAAGATGTGAAATGGTTTTAAAGAATTTGACGACCCCGCTTTGGCCAGCACCCGTTCCCCCATAGAAAAAGGAAGGCTGTGAGGAGCAACAGCATCCCTGTCATGGAAACTAAGTGTGTTTAAGGATCCTGAGGTCCATAATCTATCTACTGGTAAGGATGTCATGTCAGTGAGGAAAATAGTATGTCATAGCACAGACTCAGGAACATCCAACCAGAATAAAAATAAAAATAATATTAATAATCTACAAACAGGTGCCAATAAATACACAATAAAACAAGCAACTGAGCCAGTGATTATCCAATCTGTTAAAGACCCCCTCCAACTATCTACCATTGCCTGGGAAATTGTCTTCATACATTTGCGGGGTCTGCAAAAATGAATCAGGATGAGATGTTAGTATCCTGCATTGTATGTACAACAAACCTTAACCTTCAATTTCCACCGCAGTTACCATGAATGTCGCCGTAATCATCTTTCCAGCAAACCACCTCCCATGAAGGTTACGCTGCGCCTCACAAGCACCTTGTGTGTTTTCAAAACGCAAGTACACAAGACCAGTACTGTCCCTGCAACAAATTTGCCAGAAGAAAAGATTAACAATACTGCATGGGACAGGAGTAAACAAAAAAATAGGACCTACAAACATCAAAAGGGTGGCAAATTGTCACTGATATCTAGCCAACGATAAAGAGGCAGTTAATCGGAAACTACAGTACCTGTCTACATATACATGCTTCAACTTTCCATACTTGGAGCATTCCTCTTGAACATCTTCTTTGATATCCAAATCAAAATCTGGCTCTGTCTGTAAAGAATGAAGAATTATATTGGCAAGAATACAATCGCGTTAACATACTGAACAAAGTCCACTCTTGATTTCATTTAATCATAATTCATGCAACTCTTGTCTATACCAAAAAGAAGTGTCATTCAGTGGAAATAAAGCCAGGCTAATGAGATCACTGTGTCAATGCAGCATACCAACCTCTAGTTTAGGGTCAAACATATTCTTGAGTAGCAAGCATTCACTTGGGACTCCGACTGTGTCAATGGTAGGAATGCCCCCAACCTGTAGAGCTGCACCAGGAAGTCCAGCAATACCAGTAGTTCCAGGAAGAAGTGAAGGTACGACAGGTGCAGAACCAAACATTGGCACTGTTGGCACAGCTAGGCCAGTGCCATTAGCAACTGGAGTGCCTATGGGGCCACCAATACTGCAAATAAATTACGTATCATGAGTATGAGCTAGACAGCAAAACCAAAAATGGAAGTGAAAGATCCAAACCTCGTCGCAGCGCCACTGCGGTCCAACTTTGCCATGAGAAGTGCTCGAGATTGTGAATTCAAAGACTGGAAGTTGAAAAACACAGCAACAGCTTTTAGATCATGAAATTATATGCATTCTAAGTGAAATCTAGGACAAATCGTGGAAGCTTGAAATATAAGCATCATGCACCAACATTCAAAAGCGACAAAGTAATGATTGCTGCCTAGAATTGGCAAAAGCATAACTCAGGCCACCATATAGAGAGACATCAGGTGCAATTATAGTACTGACTATAACAGAAACGGATGTTCTTGATTCAAGCACTTCTCCCCGCGTTACCACTTTGTTTTCTTTACTTCATTTTTAGTTAGTAAGCCACCTATTGCTACAAGGATATCCAACTTCTCCATCTCCTAAGCATTACTTCACAGCTTTGCTTCTGACTCATGAGTCATGAACATGAGAAAAAAATAAATTGGCAGAAACCAACTTCATAACTTGCCATCGCTAGAGCAATGTTTCATTGTTACCACCTGATCTTTAGCACACACCCCAATGCCTTTCCCTTTTCCACAAAACTTGCAGAATTGTTGAGTAAAATAAAGCATGAACTTACAGATGCTGGTATTAACAACGTTCCTTAACAGAAACACCACGAAAGATAACAAAGAGATGGCACTGAAAAATCTCATAATTCACACTCCAAGATCGTCATGAGAGGGCCATTAGTATAGAAGTATTAGGCAGAGAGAACTCACCAAACCACCACCATCATCATCATCAAGATCACCAGTAGTTGGAGCAGCATCTTGTGTTCCAGCATGATCAGTAACAGTTGACACCTAGCATAAAACAAAGTAAAGATCACATTTAGAGCCTCATTCCTAGAATGAAAAAAACAGATGGTCCCTTTTAGGTCTAGCAACAGCATACGTAAAGAGCACTACAAGAACCAACACGATTCATTAACTTGTTGAGAATAAAACAGGAGTTTTATTCGTTACTCCCTCTGCCCCCAATAAATGTAATACATTTGATTGGGCACAGTGATCAAATAATATTATTGACTTGAAGGTAATAAAGTTTCTTTTTTTTTAAAAAGTTGACCTTCCTCAGAAATGAAGACTAATAAGGTAAAGTTAGCGTTAAATGTTTTCTAAAAAGCAAACGTTCAGCATAATTGTCATCCAACATTACTATCAATGAACAGAAAACCATCAAGGCAACTTGGGAAGCAAAATGCACATGGTACATGCATAAATTGTGAGGTGGCAGAAGGATCAAAACCTTTTCTGGCCAGAAATAAGCAAAAAGAGCAGAAGTTCCAAAGGAAGATATTTAACCACATGCTGATATTTGAATGACACAGATGTAGACTACAGGTACCTTGATTATCCTGTTTCCAATCTCCAACTGCCCATTCAAATTAAGAGCATTCCTTGCATCTTCAAGACGTGCAAACTGAAAAAAGATGGAGTATTTAATTAGAAAAACTTTCCATCAAACTATTGACCATCTACCCAACATGCTGAGTTGAAAGAATCAAAATAATGGGTCTGTTCGCAAAACTTCAGTTTTGTTCAAAACGTGATATCGACAAACCATCAAATTATTGCCAGCCCCCTAAATTTGAATAAATTAACATTTAATCTCACACACTTTTTTGGTGCTCAAATTGGTTCCTTATTCCACTGCCCTGCGCATCCACCATCTCGACCGGACAAGCCGCCTCCCCCCTGTCCCTACCATTTTGTAACCCCTTCCTCTGCCTACCTTGTGCCCGTCCATTTTCGAGATCGCCATGGAGATCAATAGATCTGGCAGGGGATAACGGTACAGAATGAAGGTTAGGGGTGCCGCTGTCGGTGCCTTGCTAACCGCCAACGGTCAAGCTCCTTCTCTTCACAATCGTTCCCGGTTCTGAAGTTGAAGAGTGAAGAGAGATCGACCATCCTTTTCTTCTAGCAACTGATGTTGCCGATCATCGGGAAGAACATGCTAGAGAATGCAGTTTTCCCCATTCTTTGAAATCGATTTTTTTTTATGGACTTTGAAATCGATTTAATTAAGAAGAAGAACCCAAAATACCAGAATTCCTCCACTTCCGAGAGTGTTACCGACTCTGCTCCATAATCGGTTGAGGATCAACCTCCGAGCATCGGAGGAACATCACTGGCGAGGTGTTCACCGCGGAGATCTCTCGATTCGGCCTCGCCTCCAGCCTCATTGCCCAGCCTCCTCCAAAATAGTTCCCAAATTGTGCTTTACATCCCCCAACCCCAAGTCACTCGCCCTCAACCTCACAGCGCTGGCACAGTCCGAGGCGGTGGTTGTGTTTGATGGTAGAGTAATACAAGTATACAACAATATAAAAAAGTTTGGGGTTTAGTGTTAAACTATTTATGTTAAGGGGGATGGTGTGGGTTTAGTACTTATTTGTGAAATCACGTTTTGGGCAAAACCCAAGCTTTGTGAACAGACCCAATAAGATCTTGAATCAACAAGGTCATGACATCTTGAATTCTGAAGATCTTTCAATTAACAAAATTACAGTCTAAAGCTGCTAAAAAGATGTAAATCCCTATATGATTCAAGCAACAGGACTCACCTGGACAAAACCAAAACCCTTGCAGTGACCTGCTTCATCAAGTGGCAATTGTACAAGCTCCACACTTCCAAAAGGTTCAAAAACCTGTCATTAATTTTGGTCAAATACAAATAGTAGAAATTATAGGCCAAGGCAGCATCAAACGTTACTCCAACAACTTTTATTAGCATGCAGTAATGAGTTTTGCGCACGTAACAGACAGTAGTTTGACAGCTACAGTCAATTTTGTGATACTGGAGGTTGATATCCATAGAAGAAAAAGCTAGCAGCCCAGAACAAAATACTCATTTGACTAAAAGATGCAAAGAAGATAGAATGCTGTATGAAGAACAAATAAAAACAGCAAACCTTGAAAGGTTTACCACATGTTCTCGGTAACTATAAGGAATCACAAAGTAGGAAACTAAATCACAAATATTTAACCTTCTTCACCTATTCTTAGATAAGATGACAAACACATACATAAACTACTCGGAAGACAGTATATGATCTCTAGAACTTTCTTAACTCTGAACTTTCTTAAATAAGATGATAAGTGGATGGTTATTATCTATAAAACTTTCTTAATTCTAGCCATATGACTGACAAGTTCGGAAATACGATCATCAACTCCATGGAAGTTCAAAGTATATCAGTTGAAGCCTCAGTCATGCCTACAGACGACAAGCACATGAACCCTAAAGCAGATCACAGAAAAATTCTGACCTCACGGAGTTGACTTTCTGTTATATTGACATGAAGATTCCCAACGTACAACTTTCTGGCTGCGGCAGAACCCAATTGTCCATTTGATCCACCAGCAGCCGATGAAGTTGACTGAACAAGGTTCTTCTCAGCTTCTGAAGGTTTGACCATTACAGGTTGGCCACGAAGAGGCTGCCCAGAGAGTGCTATTGCCATAGGAACTGACATCACATCGTAAAACTCCACATACCTGCAATGTAAAAGTTCAAGCATCACAAGAGTTCAGAAGATCTATTACTGCACAACTAAGATACAGGAGGAATACGGAGGGTATTTGTGAGCATCCTATGGAAGTAACAAGATCTAACAATTCCTGATTTGATCTTAAAAGTATCAGAAGAGAGCAAAATTTGCCTCTCTCTCTATGCTCTCACCAGTATAATAGACATCCTTTTACAGTACCATAATTCCTCTAACGCATACCATTTCTTATGAATGTTTCGACCAAGGCAGATCCAAAATAACATGGGAACAACATCAACAACCCTTATCTTTTTCTTACAGAAGATACATTGAATAATAAATGAAATACTTAGCACATGGTATACTGTTTCTTTCAGTATAAAAATAGTCAAAGAGTACATAAGCAACTATTGACAACTAGGCAGTTTAAAGGCAAGAGGACTTGGTTTGAACTGCAATAACTGACCCTACACCCTTGGAACGCCTTGTATTTCGGTCCATTATGAGCCGCACATCCCGTACCTGAGATATTTTACGAAGAGGTGTTAACATGTGCATCAAAAGAAACCAAAAGGCTTGATATGCTAAGATCAACAATAGAGAAACTTAAGCTAAGGCACATTCTATTTTCACTGAAGCAATCATTTCCCAAAAGATGATGGAATACCAAAAACAATGATACATTAAGATGACAAAAAAAGAAAGCACTGCAACTTAATTGAGCTCATAGACAAGCAATCCACAACTTAAAGAACAGGAAAACAAAACAAACAAAAAATCAAAAACAGAATACAGAAAAAAATGCTGTAGCCCCACTGAAGAAATCTTATAGGAACACTTGATGATACCGCGTTATTGAGGATACTGGAGTATGTCGAGTAATACTCCTGAAAATGCCTGACCTACTGTAATAGCAGTAGTCAACTCTCTTGTATTCTAAAATTGACATGCACCATGAGTAACAATCAACCCAGAGGGGCATAGCACAAGGAATGTAGTGGAACACATTAACAGAATGTTCCTAAAAAATAAACCAGGATCGGCAGGATTGCCAGCTCCTGTCAGGAACTAACCTTTCCAGCTCTGGAGAAGAACTCATACACATCCTTCTCACTAGCTCTTAAAGAAAGCTGCAGAAATCATGTAACCAAAGTTAAACAAAATTCATATAAGTTGCTCCACAGAATTGGCAATGTTCACAACAGGCCTGGGGAACTATAGGCAGATTACCTGATAAGCAAATACTGTTCTCTGGTCCCTTTCTGGATCAGCGACGGGTTCGGTTCCATCCTCCTTTTTGTCCTTGTGCCGCCTATAGAAGTCAAGGGGGGAAAATCCATATAATACCAATCACATAGAAGATGGAAGCAAATGAATCCAAACAGTATTGAACACATTCTACAAAAATTACACGGCTGAGAAAACAATAGGTGCCTGCACAGGGGAACATTTTATCGCAAATAAACATGGTATGGTTAAATTCCATATTATATTAAGGAAAAAAACCCATGTGTAAAACATCTCCAACCCCGGTTACATAGTCCTGCAAGGAACTAGAGAAAGTCAACATGAGATGGCTAACAAGTGTAGATGAAGAAACAGTAATTTCTCATCCCGAAAAAAGGAACAAACCCGGAGGGCACCCTGGTAGGTCTATGAGAAATAGGAACAGGAGAAAGAAAAGTGATCCTGACTCCAATAATGCATATTTCTTGTACCTCCTATGAACAGGATTGGTTGGGTGATGATCCTAGTAAAAAGGAAAGAGTCACTGACTACCATTATAAAGAGAACCAAATGAATTAATATTTAAAAAATCACTCCATGCACTATTTCTAAAAAACCTATTAAACAGTTCAACATACACATACGCACGCAATATTTTATCCTATCCCTAAAAGAACAATGAACAAATTAAGTTGATCTCAGGAAACTGCTGCAGAAGACGGAGAGATACTTAAGGTACATTAGTAACACAAATAATAAATGAGGCTTAAGTAGAGCACCCTCCAGAATGGTGTACATAATTTTTAAGTATATTTTCCAAGTATGCTTGTGCAGTAAAAAGATTTAAATCAACAGTTTAACTGAGATTGGTCTAAAGGGAATGCAGGAGCTAACCATGTTGATTTATGCAGAATTCAATTAACTCATTAAAATGGAAAGAACCAAAGAAAAGAGAACATCGCTACTTTCAAAAGTACATGTAAAATAACTTCAAAAGTCAATGTCAAAAGAGAGGGGTGCAGCTTAAGCTGACACAATGCCATTCATCACACATCCATTTTATGAGGAAGCACGCAATCAGGTAGAAATGCCGGGGATTAGCTAGAAGTTCAAAATCATTGAAATTATACTCAAGGAGAGGAGAAACAAACGCAATGTTTGCAACGGTAGAGGATAATGGCAACAAAAGGATGCAACCACAAAAGTGAACACCAAAGTTGCATCACCTCTTACATTTGCAATACGCAACAGAAAACATGAAAATTGCAACACATACCTACCTTCTAAGAGTATCCAAGAAGAGAAGTACATACACAAACTTGCAAACAAGTTCAAAACTATGAGAGTCAACAAACGCTTTTTTATGACTTAAAATTAGAATTTCATAACCAATAAAAACAAGATACATGTAAGTTGCTCAGCTCTCTCTACAGAAAATTTTCAAGCCTGGAGCAACTAGACAGGTAGATATTAATTGGAACTATCACAAATGAAACAAGAAACAGAAACTGTCCAAAACCAGTGCTAGTAAGAAGTAATCCAAGGACTTGATTAATGCATGCCAATGCTAAAAGGAAAAAGCACCAAATAGGTTGATGACAGGCTACTGTAGGCTGAAACTAATACCTCATTTCCACAGCATAAGTATCGTCCTACTGCCATTACTGTGTATTGCATGTCCAATTTCCATTTATACACCAGAAAGAGAAATGCTTGAAAACAAGCAGAAAATAGGATCATACTACAGCATTCTAACTTCTAAAAACCACATTTTTGCACCTTGTTTTGCCTATAACAAATGCCATTTTGGAAATTAATATTGTGTGCCTGATAATATATTATAAATTTAACAGACCTTTATACTCCCTCCGCCCCATGACGTTGTCCGTTTTGCTTCCCAAAATGTATAAGAATGGGACAACCTGAATGGGGCAGAGAAATTATTTTTTTCCATGCTTAAATGTATCAGTGGGTTACGGTTCTCCTTAAGAGTAAAGCTTCAAGTTGCATACAAGTAAATAATCATTACAGATAAATACAATCATTGGAACCACTTCTAAAAGATTTCCCTCAATTGCAGCCTAAAGAAAAGAAAGAATCGTAACAATACAGCTTGAAGAGTAACTAGAATTATTAGAAACTTATACCTGTTTTCTCTATCACGTTCTCTTAGTTCTCTTTCCTTTTCTCTTTCTTTAAGCTCACGATCACGACTCTTCTCTCGGTCCTTTTCATCATGGTCGCTTCTAACCCTTTCTGATCGGCTACTACTGCGCCTATGTCTTTCCCTTTCCTTATCCTTTTCTCTTTCCATCTCTCGATCACGTTCTGACCTATCACGATCCCTATGTCTTTCTTCATCTCTGTGCCTGCCATTTCTGTCCTCCTTACCCCTACTTCTTTCCTTATCTCCATCTTTTTCCTTAACCTCACGACTATCTCTATGTTTGTCCCTCTCACCATCTTTAGACTGTGAACGGTGAAGTGATGACCCTTTTTCTCTATGGCGATCATAATCACGTAACTCATCATCAGTTTTTGCACGCCTGGAGCGATGGCCATCATCATCCCTCTCTTCAATCCTACGTTTTGAGCTTCGGCCTCGACTCTTCTCTTCAGACTTCCCATTTTCCCCAGCAGAATTAGCAGTGCGGTTTGCTTCATCCATATGAGGATTTTCAACAGTGCTTTCCAAGTATTCATAAGCATCAAAATCCGACATTTTCTACAGCACGGGAAAGAAAGCAATCAAAAAAACGAAGGGGAAAACAGTGAATACCAGAGAAGAACGAATGCGGCCATTTAATTGTGGATTAACAGGTGAAAGAAAGCGCTGTAACTGGGAACTAAAACTAATCGGTCCTAGACATCACTAAGCAATTAAGTAAAGCACAAGTCTCCATTCCCTTAATCCACCTACACGGCTTGGAATTTTCTACCTGGAATCAATTTTGACGGAAACTCCATCCCTAAAAGCAAAACAGAGTTCAAATTCTTAAATTCTCCAGGTTACTATCTACCATGGATTAAAGATCCAAAAGGAAAGCTGCAAACAAATTCCAACATGTTTACCTGGTATATGCTAGCGCCTGACGAATCAGAGACTCTCTGGAGCTTCGGTTTTGGAGCTCAAGTTTTCGCGTATTCGTAGTAGGGTAAGTTGGGGGAAACACGGGAGCTTCCACCGATTTATAATCCAACTGACACTAGAATCAAAGAGGCGGACTTGTTATGTGGGCCAGCGTCCCACAGCTCATAAATGGGCTCTTGGTTTGGGCCGCCATGGAAAGCGCCCAATAAAGTGGTACTCTTTGCTTCCCCTAAGACCATGTTCAAGACTGACTATGAATAAAGGAAAAAGTTTATTGTTGAACAAATTGGCATTATTTTAGAATTTTTGTTAGAAAAATATATTGATATGAACATGCCCTGAGCCGAATATAAAATAATATAGTATTTAGTAGTAATAAATTAAGGTGAAAAAGAAAGGTAGTATTCTCTCATTAAAATAATGCGATTACCCACTGGCACTCCAAGGAGACAACTAGCCTGTTTATTACTATTACAGCTACATGCATGCATGGCAATTGAACTGGCCAACAATAAACGGTGCGAGCTGAGACATGTAAATGCAGCTTCTTGCTACAGAATACAAAACGATCAAAACCAACAGGTGATATGCTGGAAAAGATCCATATATCCTAGTTTAGCTTGAATGCTGTATTCTGTGTGCTCCTCTATCTACTAAATACTCCAAACCCTTTTTGTTCCATCTTATCACCATCCGCTCGGCTGCCCCTTTCAGATCCTGTACCACCAAAGCTCTGGCCTCCTCTAGGTACTTGATTCTGTGAAGAAGCATAACGGTTAGCTTCATTGTTCTTCTGCGTACCTTGGGCAGGAGAACTTGGTTCTGATCCACTAAATCTCCCGAAACTTGGAACCGGACCATTAGGGATGGAAGGCCGTTGATTGCGCCTATCAAAAGGAGGAACATTGTAATTTCCAA
>JBBYHH010041770.1:0-16141 GCA_038382905.1 Daphne laureola
CGGATTTTAATTGCAGAAGTGTTACTCCTAATCTTACCTTCAATCATCTTGCTCAGTCCAGATCTGAGATTGCTCGTACAGATCTGAGATCGCCGGAGACAAAGACCAATAATTTTCTAGCTTCGTCGCAAGCCAATCTCTCTGCCATGAAGATCGATCGTTTTCCAGCGAATTTGTGCAACAACTCCGATCTCGCCGTCATGAAATGTTTTCCGGCAAGAAGAGACTCCGATCTGGACGATCGTCAAAGCACAACGCGTGCTCGCCGGCCTCCAGATCTCGTCGCGTGCTCGCCGGCCGCCGGATCTCATCGCGTGCTCGCCGGCCGCCGTGAGGCTTGAATTAAAAGTTGAAGGTGATGCTTTGAGAATCAAAGAAACATGGAGGGAGAACGCTGGAGAAGATGGGGAAAGAGGGAAGAATGAAGATGGAAATTGATTTTGAGAGAATGATAGTATTTAATTAATAACAAGGATATTCTAGTCTTTACACCACTAGTGGTTTTCCCCACTAGTGGGTAAATAACATTAGTGGTATAATTAGAACCAAAGTAACTCAACTAACCTAAATATAACTATTAATAAAGTTTATGAGTGACTATATATATATATATATGTAATTAACCCTAGTCTCGAGGTATATATTCAAATTTAAACTCAGACACTCTAAATCCCACTTCTTTCGGCCCCAACTAACTAACTTTCTATGCCGATTCAAAACTTTCAACGAGATACAATTACTAGTAATATTCTAACATGTGTTCGGCCCCAACTCTTTTTCTTTGTTTCCCTTCACCTTAGAGCAAGGATATGTTTCAGATTTCTCTTCTTATGTGCGTTTTATCACAATTTGGAATCATAGCTGAACTTCTGCTCTTCAACGACACTATTGTTGCAAGACTTAATATTGTTTTGTCACTTGTGTTTTAGGTGAACATACCTAAATTAAAAACTTAATCAAAATATTATTCGGACCGTTTGGTTTGGTTATTTATTCTTATTCGGATGATTTGGTTTTTAATTTTCATATTTATTAACCGATCGATTTTACTCTATTCAGACGATTATGAATAAATCGACTGAACGAACACCCCTCACTGTTAGTATGCCTTTTTGCCTCCTTCAAGTAAAGGTACGAACAACTAGCTAGGAAAGGATACATATAACATGCATCATCCAAAAATTGTCTTTCAATGTATGGTTGAAAATGTCATATGGATGACTTTTAAATGACTTTGTTAGAATAATTAGAAATATTCAGCTCATAATTATACCTATATTATTTTTTTTAAACAACAAGGGATAGTGATGGGGAAGAGTTGAAATTGATAGATCAATCATGTGTCTTAAAGCTTAACCAACTTAGTTAGTTTCTAAGGGCACTTTATTACATCCATAAGGCCACAAGGTTGAAACACAATTCTAAAAGTATGGGGGTAAAGTAGAAATTATACCAAACTTTAGAGGTAAATAGTATAATTCCCATAAATAATAAATATATGAGTGCCTGCCTTGAACTTTGAAAGGACCACCGAAGTTATAGGTGAAAGCGGAGTTAAGCTAGCCAATGAAATATGCGACAATTTTAATTTTGAGAAACTATAAAATTCCAACAGAAACTTCACTCGAGATGTCCATTTGTTGATTTATAAGTCAATTATTGATATATCTATGATCTGATCTGGTGTAGGCGTGGGAGAATTATAGTCATTAATTTTTCAGTATTGTTAACAGATATTCCTAGGGTATTTTATTTCTTTTTTATATATTAAATCTTTCTTTATTTTTTGTATCACTACAATTATTACATGTATAGATGTAAAAAAAAAAATAATAATAAATAAATTTATCCTTAAAAAATATCTCTGGAACACTCGTTAACATTAATTTTTTACAAAAAAATCCTCTTGATCTATGCCTTTAAATTCTTGGGATGTAACACTAATTTATATTATTATATTTCTTTCAATTATCTTCTCATTAACTCGTCAAGTAGTTTTTTCCTTTTTTTGAAGGGTCACAACCTTTCTCTACCCATTACATAAATAGTGCAATATTTTAATTATTGAGAAATAAAGTAAGTAATTAAAAAGGTGGAGTTTAACGAATTGAGTTGTTTAAACTTAGGTTGCGATATATAGAATTTGATGATAGACATATTCTAGAATTTGATGATAGACATATAAGAATAATACAAAAAGAATATACATATTTGTTGATAGGCATGTAATTATAATACAAAAAGAATATATTTAATGTTGGAAGGGCATTTCACTTTCAGTGCCTTAATACCCATGTGTTATCCGGTGCAATTATTTCCCAAAATTTAGAATAAATGTGTGATAAGTATATATAACGGTCCATGGGCATTTCCCAAAATTTAGTAAAAATATTGTTGATCTGTCCTTCATTGGAATGGTAGTTGTGTCATAAGGAAGGGGGGTTATGGGGCGGTGAAGCCCAATGTAATTTAGTGACCCAATTTCGGTAAATGGTGATCCAAATAGGGCGGCCCAATCAGTTCCCCCTCTGGCCCATTTATTCCCCCAATATTTTATTATTATGCACGCACGTGAGTCCCCAATAATATGCCATGTGGGTCAGGTTTTGTTCTCTTGCCACAAAGAAAGAATCTCATCATCTTTCTTTCTTTCTCCTCTCACTCAAACTCAAACTCAAACTAAAACTAAAACATACTCTTCTCTTCTTCTTCTTCTTCTTCTTCTTCTTCTTCTTCTTCTTCTTCTTCCCTTAAATATTACCAAAATGCAGGTGATGAACACCATTTTCTCTCTAGTACTCCAATTGCTACTTCTTTTCCTCACTACCATCCATTGCTTTGGACAGAAGAAGCTTCTCAATGACATGGAACTCATCAAACTGGACTCATCACCCACCTGCAGTACTCTGCACCACAAATCAAGTAAGCTCACATCACATTATCACTTCACTTAATTAAACCAGCAAATATACTAAACTATATATCTGTTTCTCATCAACATTTCAACTCGGGACCTTTATTTTTCAGGGAGAATTCATGAGTAATGCAGAACTTAATTATACGTACACGCTACAAAAATAAAATCAAAATACTCCATTCTTTTGTCCCCCTTTTAGGGGTCGCCATACTACTCTGCTTCATTCATGCCTTCACATATATATGATAATCTTTGCTTTTGTTTCCCCATATATATACCTTTAATTATAAATATAATTAAAGGTATATTAGATTCCAAAGTGCCAACTTTTCTAATAAACGTTAAAAAATCAAGTAATAAAATGCCATGGTATGACTACCGATCGACTTTTTCTACTTAGCATTTTAGATGAGTTTTGAAAGTACCTGCATTATTACCCCTCCATTCATAATCTCTATACGCAAAATTTAAAAAAAAAAAAAACGATTTCCTCTCCTAAATAGTATGTAAAAAGAAAGTGAAAATTTTGAGACAATTACAAGAGAAGCGTTTCAAAAGTTTAAAGAGTGAAAAAGTGCTAAAAAATGTTTCTAAAAGAACAACAAATAGCAACAAAAAAGGAAATTAGTATTTCAAATGAAAAGAAAAAGAGAGTAGTAGATTAATACTATAAAGAGTAAAAAAAAAATGCTATAAACAATCAATTTGGATACTCTCTTAATCTCTTAGATACTGTCCCCATTAAACACTGTTGCATTAAACATTTGTTATGTATTTATTTTGGTGACGAAAATTAAATTGACCAATAAATATGATTACATGACATGTTTAACGGAAGAGTCTCCAAAATAACTGTCCGTAATATTTACAAAAATAAAATAAAATATCATTCCTAGATAAGAATGGTTCGATACTTCTAAAACAAAAGAAGGAGAGCCTGTTTGATTTTGGATTCACCAAAATAAGAGAACGTTTAAAACAATGTCTAAAACAATGTTAAAAGTGACTATTCATAACATTTCCAAAAGAATAAAGAGATGTTTTGTCATGTAGAAGCGAGTAGGCGGCAGCAGTGAAGGCTCATTTTCTCTCTTAACTTTTCGAGTTTCCTATCATACTTATTTAGTGATAAATGTCAGTGTTGCCCACTATAATCGGTACAGATTTTCTTTGTCGTTTCAGAGACAGAGAACGGTGCAACTACATTAGAATTAAAGCACCTACATTACTGCAACGGAGGAATCACCAACTGGAACGAGAAGATGCAAGAGCAGATAGTTTTAGATGCTCTGCGAGTTCGATCCATTCAATCTTGAAAGAAAGAAGCAGTTTCGATGAGTCCAAACGATGTTTCGGATTCTCAAGTCCCTCTAAGATCTGGGATCGAACTCGAAACCCTCAACTACATCGTTACAGTGGAGATAGGAATGCAAAAGAAGACTGTTATTGTTGACACTGGAAGTGATCTGACATGGGTTCAATGCCAGCCATGCACTTCATGCTATAACCAGAGGGAGCCTATCTTCAATACTTCAACATCCCCGACCTACCAACCTGTCCGCTGCGTTTCCTCGTTCTGTCAGTCCCTTCAGTCTGCTAGTGGGAATTCTGGAGTCTGTGAAAATGATCAGCAAGCCTGCAATTATGTTGTCAATTATCGGGACGGTTCCTACACTCGAGGGGACCTCGGTGTTGAACGTATTGGCATAGGCAACATGACTATGGAGAGTTTTGTGTTCGGATGTGGCAGAGACAATAAGGGCTTGTTTGGTGGAGCTTCAGGGCTCATGGGGTTGGGAAGAAGCAAAATCTCCTTGCTCTCTCAAACTGAAGATATATTTGGTGGGGTTTTCTCATACTGTCTACCTTCTGCACTTCCTGGGGCTTCAGGCTCACTCGTTCTGGGTTCTGTTTACAACATCTCGACACCCGTCTCATACACAAGGATGCTCCCAGATCTTCAACTTCCCACTTTCTACTTCCTTAATCTCACTGGAATGGCAGTAGGAGGGGTAGAGTTACGGGTTACAACTTTTGGGAGAAGGGGCTTTCTGATAGATTCCGGCACAGTCATCACAAGGCTTCCACCATCCATTTACAAGGCCATGAAGGAGGAGTTCCTTAAACAGTGTTCCACATTTCCTTCTGCGGCAAGCTATTCGATCTTGGAAACCTGCTTTGACCTGAGCTCGTACAAGGAAGTGGAGATACCAACAATAAAGATGCAGTTTGAAGGGGGTGGGGAGATAGATGTTGATGTGTCGGGGATCTTTTACTTTGTGAAGTCTGACGCTTCACTGGCTTGCTTAGCTCTTGCAAGCCTAGAAGATGAAGAAGAGATTGGTATAATAGGCAATTATCAGCAGAGAAACCAAAGGGTAATTTATGACACAAAGGAGTCCAAGTTGGGATTCGCAAAGGAAAATTGCAGCTTCACTCAATAGTCCTGCCTAAAAGCAAACTGTGTGTGCCTCACGCACTTACAAATGATAATTCAAGATAGAAACATTAAGTGTGTGCATAACAAACTTTCACCCACAAGCGAGCGTGTTTTGCCCAATTCAATCCTGGCAAGAAAAGTTTCAGGACCACATTTCTTTAGTGTAGGGTTGTTGAAAAATCTGAAGCAAGTGTGTGGAAAACGTTCTGTGCAAGTGTTCTGGATGAAACAAGGCTGTTAGCTTCAAAAGGATGTGATAGATTAATAATATGTATTCCTACATTTGGGGCCAAACAGGCCTTATTTTACCCATATGATATTTCCCCTTCAAACGAGGAGATATACTGATGTAAGTTCAGCATCATTGTAACATATAGTATAACCTAAAAACAATAACAACAGCAATAAGGTGAGCAAGAAATTACCGCTCCGGTCACCTTACTGTAAAAGCAGAGTATGGAGAGGATCCACCTGCAGTCAGACTGTAATCATGGCTTCAATTGACTTTAGTAGAGGTGGCTATAGAGCAGGAAGGCATCTGAACCCAGAACACTAATCATATGTGCTGCACGTGCACATAACTTTGGTCTCCAGGAAAACCCAAAGCAACCATCCAGCAAATATGAGACCTAAAAAAGGTGTTTCTGGATAAACCCGAATCGTGAAGAGCCAAAATAATATCATATGCTGCTCTAACGTACTGTTAGTTGAGACCATTCAGCTCATCTGTTGCCTTTGACTCAATTTCTACACAAGGCTGGTTGGATGGGGACTACAGTAATCCCCTCTTGTTATTGGTTACAACTGTATTTCGTAACGCTTCTTTAATCTGGTCAACTTGTGGAGATAAGCGAGGCCATTTCCAGATTCTCCTGTCCAAGAATATCGTTACCTTTTTTCGCTTTTAACATCTCTGCTGGAAGAACTGACAAACTGGGATCAGTTCTAGGAATCAGAAACAAAAACGCTAGCGGAACTATCCTCAAAACACTGCGGACTAGGATTGCCACCCAAAGATTTTCAAACTGTGTACGGGTAACCTTCAAGAAATGCAACAAAAGCCCACCACCCCATGCTGATGATAGCATTCCTACATGGTCAATCGACATTATCAAAGCGAAAAATGTGCCTTCTATACCAGCTGGGCAAAGCTTGGAACTGAGTACTAGGAAAGGCATCCATTTAATGCGGGAAATCAAACGAGATAAAGCTTCATCGAGCACCACAAAGAAGTAATCTGGAACACCAAATTTCAAATTAATACGCCATAAGAGAACCAGATCTAGCAATCCAGACAAACCATGCAGCAACTGTGTCCAGAAAAGAAGATCTCGAAATGGGTGGTTCTTCAACAAATTTTGATAGAGAACAACTCCAAGAAGCGAGCCTGCTGCACCAAGAGAGAATATAGATCCAACAACCTCCTGCAGAGAAAAAAGAATGTACATGAAAGTTACTATTTGTGAGGGAAAAAAACTGTCATGATAATGGGGCTGATTTTCCTATGATGTGAAACAATCAACATTGCAATTGGCATCTGAGTATCAATAAGCTAGGCAATTTAGGAAATCATGACTTCATACTTGTGGCTTAATCAGATGGTTCAAATTCAGGAATTCTCGTCCACCTGGCTACACGTCTTTTTTATGTAATTTAAACTCCCGAGTATTATCCTATCCATAAGACTCCTTTTGCTTTTCGCACGTAAAGTTGCTGGATATTATGCTATACAGTCCCTGCTGCAACTGAGTCAGCAAAGCACAAAACTGGTACTAATGAAGGGTCTCAGTGGAGTTCAGTTTGATGTTACGGACATGGCTCGCACAGAATCAATTATAAGGCTAAAGAGAAGAATTATAAATGGAGGATCGAGCTTGTTGGAGCTGCAAGAATTATAACGGCACCGTTATTTCAATTATCTTTCCCACAATTCTACACAGCTATCAAAAAAGTTGCTTTCTCTTTCATCCACTTTACACACTCCCCGACATCTTTAAAATACTTGAGTAGATTTTAAAGGACATAAATGGAAAAACATAAACAATTTTTACACTCTTCTATCAATATACAAAAAAAAAATTAAAATCTTGAGAAATGAAAACATGATGCCTCAAGAAATCTACCTGCGAGAAACAAGGACCATCCTTCGCATCTGTGTACCAATAAAACATTCCTTCATGGATATGTAAACCCAGTGCAATGGACAAGTACATGTACAGACAAGATCTCCACACATCTCGGCATTTCAGAGTTGCCCACATGGTCCTACCAGCTTCTGCAAACTTATCCCTAACCTGGTTTTAGAGCTCGGATGTAAGTAGAGGCGTTTGTATCCAAGTTAACTTCTAAAGAAGTGTAAAACAAAATGCCCTTCTGAAAAATAAAAAGAACAAGAGATTATGGTACCTTTCTCTGAGAAGAATTCCTGATATGAGATTCTCTCAACAACAAGCCGACCAAAACAACCAACCCAGCTGGCACACTAAGCAATCCATACACACCCTAAAGCAAAAACATATTTCTCAAATTTCAAGGATATAGAAAAGTTAGACCAAAGTTTATTAGATGCTTTAAAACCTTAGATTTGGCTCCCGTAAACATAATATCCACAGTGCTTGAGCAAAGAAATCATGGCATTAATTTTATTTGGAAGTAATCAAGAGAACTTTTAGCATGACTGAATACAGTAGTAGTTTAAACCAACACCCTCACCCTTCCTCCAACATAGTGCACACAAACACACCTAATAAACCATAGATGATGTCTTCAATCCACAGACAATATAGCTAATCGGAGATCTTAGAATCAGATTTGAACTACGTTGCTACGTTCAGCTTGAATAATCATACAGAAAGAAAATTGTGACCGATGAGAATAAGCATTGGTAGAAATACCGTAGGCCCAACTAGATGAACAAAAACACCACTCAAGGAGAATCCCACAAAAGCACCAATTGAGGTACTCATCCCGCACAAGCTCTGCATATCACCAGCAAGATGAGGATGGCTTATACTATTCTGCGTGACACATGCATCAATGGCCACATCTGCGAAGGCAATTCCAGCACTACCCGCCACTAGGCAAACTAGAGCAAATGCAAGATGCAGATTCTTCTGCATAGACAGTACCAACATGGAGACAATACCAAGGAAACCTGATATCACCAAAAGACAAGATTTATATTACATAAATGAGGAAAACAAATATTTTTCATAAGTTTCTTCAAATCTAGGCAGGAAAACGAAAAACAAATATTGGACAGACTAAGGGAATCATGAAAAATGGAGGAGGCCGCCCTTAGAACGTCTCCCTAGCCTTCTCAAACATTTCTAGAACTGCACACCCTAAGTTTGTGATAATACATCAACATCACCTACCAACCTAAAAATCTGAGCTCAGAGAAGGCTATGAAATTATTAGAATAGAATTCCTATTAAACGCCTTGACTAACCTAGAATAGGTTAATGATTAGCTTGTATAGGTTACTTTGCCAGAATGTTTGCAAGGGATTGTGACTGTCACTGTTCTGTTGCATGTATAACATGTTTATGCATCCCTGAATCATCAGTCAATGCATTTTTATGTTTTTACATATTCTTTTTGGTTGTTTTATCTCATTATGGTTACATTGAAGTCCAGATTCTGAAGAATCTTGTTAATATCTTGCAAAAAAAGGAATACCATTTTTTCAATTAAGTTCTATAGGTGCTACCATCATTTCTTTTCTGTTATCATTAGTAGAGCAACCTTGCCAATGACTCTAATGCCATGAATGAATCTGCTGCACTGATTTCTGTTGTCAGAACAGATAGGAGCTAGAGCTCATTGATGCTTGAAGACTCAATTGAGAGATCAATTGAAAATTTATAGCCTACTAAACGTCATTGTTAAAGCAATCAACCAAAGTCCACTGGCAATGAGTGGAGTCCTCACCACTGCGAAGCCTTAACTAACCCCTTAACTTTACCGTGATTTTCCCACTTAACATGTCCCAGCATGTGCAGGGCAGTGAGGCAACTGAAAATAGGCATATCACATTAAAAACTGACACTAAATCGGGCACAAATACTATGTTAAAGAATCTAACTCTAAACCAGTTGCAATATATGAAGAGACCACACGACAATATAAAGCTTAGCTGACTCCTCGACTTAATTATGTGGTTTCACAGCACTATTTTTTAGATGGTAGCTAGGTTCCAAAAAACATCTCCTTCAGAGACGAATACCAAGAATCTGAACTTGTGTAGTTTTCAGTTAAGTATCTCAACTAAGCATCACCAATAGTCCAGAAGATACTTTAAGTATCTCAGCTAAGCAATGTTCATATGCAAGTCCAGATGATTGTTTCACATCAAGATAAACCTCTAGATAGAGGCTTCTGCACTCACCTCTCGTCCCACAGAAAATTAACATAGAACTTCAAAGCTAGGTCATCAACATAGAACTTTAGCTATATGAACCTTCCACATAAAATTAACTCCACCGCCTAAGAATGAACAATCATCCATGTATCGCAAAAATTACAAGATCATAAAGCGATGAGCTGGCCAAATCATTTCTACTCTACCCATGATCCATGTAAGCAAACCTTAGAGAGAAGTCCAACCTACTTATTCTAAGCAAGAATTAAAACCAGAATATACCTGCAAGTACAAAATAAGGGCGCCGCCGATATCCAAATACCGGAACAACATCAGACAGAAGTCCCCAAAGAGGCTTCAAAATCCATGGAATATGAATTATCCCGACCAGAATTTGTGCCTGAGAAGGTTGAACCTTCTGCTCGTCCTTCATGTAGTACTGTGTACTCACTCTGCTCAGCCCGAAGCCAAGCCCTTGATTGATTCCGTACACCACCACAACTCCAACCACGAAGCTCCAGTGCAGCTCATCGCTCAGCATTTTCACCCAATTGATCGGCCTGGAGATTAAGCCCACCAACCCCCTCTTCTGGCTCCGTCTCGATCGGCTATCGCCCTCGCGTTGGAGTGGTCGAGCCTCGATCCCTTCCTCTTCCACCATTCTTAAAGAGGAGCGAAAGTAATGAAGTGAAATTCGAGTACTCCTAGGCTTTCCCAGAGCTGAAAGCAGATTTCAAGACCAGCTTCGAGTTCGACTTCGCTTTGTAATGTAAGGGAGCGTAGCTACGCGCAACGCCAGCGAGCGAGCCAGCCAGCGACAATGTGCGGAGTAAGGAAGACAAGAATTTCTGAAAAGCCGTACTTCAAGTTCAAGTTTAACAGGGCAGGTAAGTAGATTTTGACTTCAAATTTTATTTACATTATTTGTTCTTTAGAGAAAAAAGATTTTTTTTTTCTTTATAAAAAATATGTATACTCTATGTTTGTAAACTAGATATGTCCAAATCCAGTTATCATTTATATTAAAATTATTAAATAAATTTATGTTTCAAAATTATAAAATAAGATTATAGATTAAATAAGAAAAATAAATGTGCATTACTTTTTAAGAGTAAAGTGCACTTATAATCTTATAACTTAAATTATTGTATCACTAGAATCCTATTTTAACTTTTTATATTAATAAAGTTCTGTTTTTTTACTTTTTTTGTATTTGTGATCCTTTCCATCCAAGATCCGTTAAATTTAACAGATTTAAGAAAAAAATTATATTTTCAGCAACTCAATTTAAAAAAAAAAAAAATATACCCCAAATTTTAAACTTAACCATTTAAGCACCTCTAATAATTTTAAACTTAATACGTCTACCCAAATGTTTTAATCAAGCACAATAGCACCCAGCCACCGTCACCAGCCACATTGATCCGACCCGCTCCACCCACAATGACTAAATGTAAGTTTTTAAAGTTTTGGCCTTTTTTTTTTTTAATTTTAAAAAAGTTTAGGGAATAAAAATGTAAATATTTTTTTTGCCAGAATGATTTTTTTTGAAAAGTTCGAGGATCAATTTGTAATTTCTTTAAAAGTTGGAGGACCATTTTGTAATTTTTTTAAAGTTTAAGGACTGTGCTGTAAATAATACTTTTATTGATCGGCGGATCGCAGCCCCAAGCTGGTGAATCGCGACCCTAGGTTGTTGATTCGCAGCTTGGGCTCGCGATCCGCAGGCCTGGGGCAACGATTCGGCGGCACTGGGAAAGAAATCCGGCAGTCCTAGGCCCCAATCTACGTTCCCGGCAATTTTTTTTACGTTTCCGGTTTTTTTCGATGGTGGTTGGCGGCGACGACGGCGGATGTCCTACGACGGCCCGACGGTGGCTGAGTGTTGTTAGGCTTGATTAAAACTTTTGGGTAGGAGTGTTAAATTTAAAACTTTTGGGATGCCTAAATAGTTAAGTTTAAAACTTAAGGTATAAATAAGTTTTTTTCAAACAATTAAATTACTAAAAATATCATTTTCCCATCAAATTAATTAAACTTAACGGATCTTGGATGGAAAAGGATCACGAATACAAAAAAAATTAAAAAATATGACTTTATTAACTATTAATACAAAAAGTTAAAACATAACTCTAATAATACAATTATTTTAGTTACAGGACTCTAGATACATTTTAACCTTCCTTTTTAAGAGTACTACTAATTTATTGGGATAAATGTTGTATATCTCACTATAACTGTGTAAATAAGTTATTACTCCCTTTATCTTGGAACAAGGAAACATGACAGTCGCAGAATATGAATGAGAATTTGATCGACTTGTCAAGTATGTGTTTCAGTATGAAGAGAATGAGGAACAAAATACCAAGAGATTCATCTGTAGACAACGGGGTGATATCACGAAGTATGTAGCACCGTTCGGTATTACCAAATACCTGGACGTGGTACAGAAAGCAATAATCGTTGAGATGGAAGAAACATGAGTCAAACCCGTTACACAACAAACTCAATGCACAGGTAGAGGATCAGGATCTCAACGAGGCAACAGAAGATGGGGCCGATCTGGTCGATCTGGCCATTTTGGCAGATTTGGCGGGTCAGGCCGAAAGAACAAAGGTAAAGAGAAAGATGCAGATGATGGATCGTGGTTCTGTGAGTATTGCCAGAGATGCCACACGGGTACAGTATGTTACAGACAGTTTGGTGGATGTCTCCAATACGGATCTACCAACCACTGGGTTTGAGATTGTCCGCAGAGACAAAGCCAGGAAACCACAGTACGATCGAGCGCACCCCGAGGGTGTGGCGCAGCACAAAGTGGCTCAAGAACCCAACCGTAGAAGCAGTAACAGAGACAACCGATGGTTCAACAGCAAGCAAGGCCAGGACGTGTCTACCAGATTAGGTATGAAGGTTCTGCACAGCAGGACACCACTGCACAGCGTGGTCTGAAAAGTTACATGATTTGACATTTCAAACTTATGTTTCGGTGCTTAACTTAAATACTACTCTCTCAGTTCCAATAAATATATCACATTTGACTTTTAAATTTTTATTTGACTCAAAATTTCATTAAAAAAAAATTATTAAAAATAAAATATATTTAAAAACTAGACACATAAAATTATCATATGTATATAAAATATTTAATTTTTTATGTTAAAATATCAAAGAAAATAAATTATACATTAAATATTAAAAAATAAACGTGATACATTTACTAGGACGGATGAAGTAATTGCTAAGAAAATACTGAAATTTTGTTTAAAAATATATATATATTTAGAAAATTACGATTATAAATTAAGATATACATATCAATATTCAACTTTATATGCATATACATATCAGATGTTCTTACCGACAATTTCATCTCCCATGTCCCCTCCAAGGTCATTGAGGTGTGGCAATCGATTGTGTATGTTTCTACTTGGTCTATTTGAAAAGTGAGGACAAATGGATCAATCAACAAACCCCGTGACGTGCATTTGTGGTGTTTTCTAATATTCAAATCTTCTCCAACAAGAAGGTAGCAATCTTGAATTGCTCTTGGGCCAACTGGTTGGCATCGCCCCTTCTGCATGCAGCAAATCTACTGCATAAGGACCGATGACATTCACGTTCACTAGGATCGCTGCTTCTTTGCGTTTTGATGTCTTGCTTTGTTTGCAGGAGTGGTTTGTTCAGGAGTTTTTTGTTCTTGGTGCAGATTGTTTTGCCAAACCCTCTTGGTGGCCTTTGTCTCAAGGCTGCTCCTTTTCTTTCATTTTCTCTCCCTGTAATTCTCGTTTCTTTGAGCCTTGTGCTCTTTTAATATACATCCTCACTTGCTGGTAAAAAAAAAAATTGATAGTCTCGGCCTAATATTGAACGAGAAGCTTCAGGAACATGGTGGGATTCGAGTAGGGATGGTAGTGGGCCGCTTAAAACCACGATTTTTATCCGTGGGTTGTCGGTTGTGTTTTTTTTTTCCATAACCACTAGCCTAGCGGTTGCGGTTAGTGGATTGGGGTATCCGCACCGTAAATAACCGTCAACTACGGTTAATTTGGATAACCGTCAACTGTCATGCATTATAGTAAAGAAAATTTATGTTATGTGGATGTTACGTGTTCATGTAGCATGAGATCGTTGTAGGTTGTGTGGAAATTTGGATGTTTAGTTGTCTCACTGTGTGGTAGAAATGGGTTTGGTAATGTCCTAAATCGTTACTAAATCCATTACCAATGGTATGGGGTACACCCATTACCAATCTCTTACCAAAAAATCAATCTCCCAGCCACCAGGACATTACCAGAGGCATTATCAGTGGTAATGTCTCAACCCATTACCAGCTGTGTCAGCGCTAACACATGGTGACACAGTTGGTAATGGCTTGATGTATTACCAGACCATTACAAACCTTTTTTTTTTCTTTTCCGTTTTTTTTTTAATTTATAATATTGATTTATAATTTAAATTAGTAATTATTATTTATGATTTAGAATTAATTTCATAAATAAATTTAATTCTATTAAAATAAAATAAATATTATATTAATAATAAAAGCATCCGAAATTAAATATTTGTACAAAATGATATATCGTGGAGGAAGCTCGAAATCGTCGTTTCCCGTGCCACGATTCGGCGACCGCCACGTCGACGTCCCCAACTGCTAATTTTGATATCTCATAGTGGAACTCATCCTAATCGGCGTCGTAACCTTGTGTGTTCAACAAGTTCGGGTCGAACTCGTTGTGATATGTCGGTTGTTCCTCTTGATGAATTCTCGGCTCGTAATCCGCCCCGGAGATGATGGGATCCTGAGATATAGGGGTATGGTGCGGCGAGGGGTGCCTCGTAGAGATCTGTCCTGCGAATGATGAGACCACGAGATAAAGGGGTTTGGCGCGGCTGTATCTAGTGTTGGTGCCCCAGTCAGATGACCTTACCAAGACATTAAGTCAACAGAAAAATAAATTCATCAAAAATACATAAAGCTCATTAAAAATACATACAATTCACAAGAAAATACATTAAATCAACAAAAATAGTTAAATTCAAGAAAAATACATAAATTCGTCAATAATATAATAATTCATAAAAAAGCATAAAAAATACAATAATTCATCAAAAAAATCATTATAAATCTAAAAAACCACCATAACTTTTAAAAATCACCAAAAAAATCACAATAAACAAATAAAAATCAAAACTGTCCAAATATGCAAAAAACCATTAACAAATTGAAAACTTACTTGCTGTTTTGAAGAATGAGGCGGTGGCGTTGGTGAGGACGGCGACAAACGGAGGCGGGCGGCGACGAAAAACGGAGGTGAAAGAGGAATTGCAAAATGAAAAGAAAAAAAAAACATAAGTTCATGAGTTTCAACCGTAAAAAATGTATAAAAAAAAAAACCCAAAATGCTTACCTTGGAGTAACGAGGAGAATGACACAAAAAATGACGTCGGATTTGGTGTAGAGCAGACGGCGGACGACGGTGAGTAAGGTGGAGGCCGGGAGTGAATTTGTTTGAGGAAGAAGGTGAAATGAGAAAGGAAACCAGTGGCATAAGATTTTTTAAGGCTGGTAATGGGCAGAGGTATTATCACCCCATTACCAACCACTTTAATTCGAATTAAAGGGGCGTTACCACTGACACAAGTGGCATACACATTTTCAGAGCTCGTAACGCCCTGGTAATGCCCCAACCCATTACCAGCTCGGAAAAGACTGGTGATGTCCCATAGCGTTACCCGAGAGTTACCAGTTTTAAAATGATAATGCATTTGGTAACAGACGGGGCATTATTACCAAGAGTCAACGTACTTTTTGACCGATTTTGACCCATGGTAACGGGCTGCCCCTTACCAGGCCCGTTACCAGAATCAACAAAACTACGTAGTGTCTTAAAATATTGAATTTATAGATATTTAGATAAATTTATTGTTGTTTAGGTAATTATAATTGATTATAATTAATAATTGTGGATATAACATATCCATGGTTAACAGTTGTAGATGTGAACCTATAACTTCGAAGGATAAAACTGCAATTCTCGGATATAAAAAAACCCGCAGTGATTCTCAATTTTAAGATTATCACAGATAAACCGATTTATTACCACGCCTAAATCTTAGAGCAACTTGCAATTAAATAGGTCATTTAATTACATAGTACCGTCATTAATTCTTCAATTTCAAGTAGCTAGCTAGCTAGAGAAGGAAGTACTGTTACATTACATGAGTGCACAAGCATTTGGGTTGTCATCACTAAACATAGAAACCAATTTCTCTTCATCTGAGGCGTTAGGGTTTTGAAAGGCTTGAGCGACGTTCTTCACAAACCCAGAGGGTGCCCTCTTGTCGTAGGCCTGAGCAGCATAGGGATATGCCACTACATTGTAGGGTACATAGGGCCAAAACTCTGCTTTCTTCTCCC
>JBBYHH010041881.1:0-16139 GCA_038382905.1 Daphne laureola
CCCCGCGTCCGCTTCCCGCCGGGCCGTGTAGTGCTGGGGGAAGGTGGTGACACTTTATGCACGAAGCGAGGTTGGGGTCATGTGACAAGGTGTTCCTGGGACCTGGTACGGCCGGAATATCAGCCTTTACTACCTTGTGCAATTGAATTGTCAAGGTTATGGAGAACAAGGTGACTGATGAGTCATTGCCCTTCAAATTGGAGATGTTCGACGAGGTTCCTCTTCGTAAGATTGGAGTGAGCCGCTCTTTCAGTCTTACAAGGCATGTTGACACTTTGGAGAACTGAGTGGAGGGTCTTAGTGATGAC
Organism: Daphne laureola; assembly: GCA_038382905.1. NCBI lineage: Eukaryota > Viridiplantae > Streptophyta > Magnoliopsida > Malvales > Thymelaeaceae > Daphne > Daphne laureola. The sequence goes on from JBBYHH010041881.1 coordinate 309, forward strand.
CTCATAGAAAAGTTCACTACTCATCTGAGTGAACCTCAATGCCAGTGTCACTTTTTACAGCGTTGTTTGTTTTTTCATTTTGTTTTGCAATTGTAGCTAACAATATCTTTTGTTGTTGTTGTAGATAACATCGGGAAGAAGAAGATTACTTTCAGGAAGAAAGTGAATCTTAGGGCTGCCTGATGGCCGATAGGCCTACATAAGCAACCAAGGCCAATACTCGGCTAATCAGACCCAAAAGGCGCAAAAAGATTCTTAAATTAGTAACCCAGGAAAGAGGGCCCATTAAAATGACCGAGAACATACTACCCGAACACACAACCACTTAGACAGAGGTCATACCCTCAACGCATGGCTGCATCCTGGATACCCTCACCACGTGTCCTCTAACACAAACTGCCTCTTTCTTACGCATGTTATTACGCACATGTCATCCTATTAAACAAGAATATATAAGCCTAGATCATTCCTTCATTCAATGTAACTATTCACTCTTCCGTAGGTCTGGCACATTCACTTTGCTCACCCAATATACTGACTTAAGTATCCGAGGACTCACCGCTGGGTAAAACTCTGGTGCGGTCTATAGATTCTGTTGCTTCTGTAGATCGTACAACCCAACCAAGGACATGGAGCTCAATGTGACCAAGATGAGGAGACAGAGGCTCAAGAGCGTGGTGGTCCCCACCAAAGGGCCGCCACCAAATGGCGCCGTCTGTGGGAACGATGGAGACCTCCAGGAGAACCCTAACCGTCAAAGGTTGGAGGGCCCCCCGTTCCTATGAAACCCTACCTGAAGGCGAAAACTCTCTCATCGAGGTTTCATTAGATCCATAGTACACGAGGAGCACGGCTGATGGGACACCCATTGGACCGACCAATGAAGGAACCAGCCTCCGACCATCTTCAAGATTGGATAGGAGTAATTACAGGGATGCATCCGATCTACTAGACCTCGCTCTAATTAGGAGGATCAAGATGGTCCTAGCCGAAGAAAGGCAGAGCAGACGCCGAAGGTCAGAGCATTCCCGAAACAGAACCACAACTTTGCACTCCAATAGTAGGCATTCAGACACTCGAAGACCCGAAATGGAAAGGGGTAGAACCCTCAGCGTAGGACCCGTACATCAACGCTACTCATGGAAAAGACAGAGCTGGAGATCCCAATCACCCAGAATTCAAAATCCGAAGGATCCGAGATCATTCCTCAAGACCTGAATGCCTGGTCAGGGAAGACCCCAGGGATGAAGTCACCAGACAAATGATGAGAAGACTAGAAGAGGTAGAGAGGGACCTGGGGAGGACAACCGAAGTAAGGTCATAGGGCCCCTCAAACGAAGAAAGACCATTCACCTACCGAATCCAGGAAAGGCCGATGCCAAGAGTTTTTTTGTCTCCCGTACCCATTAGAGATCTACCATGGCACGGGCGACCCCGATGCATTCATCAGAAAGTATAAGAGAGTAATGGAAATAAAATGGGTGCACAAAGCCGCCTTGTTCAAATGTTTCAAAGTAGAGCCCTAGGAGGATCGACATCAAGCTGGTACTTCATCAGGAGCAAGCGATCAGAAAAATGAGCCATCCAAATGTTTGACATCAAGCAAATACCAAATGAAAGCATTCGAGAATTTGTAGAGATATTCAACAAGGAAGCAGTGTATTCTTCAGATTTGATAGATAACATCCGCATCATGGCTTTCATCAAAGCCCTACTGCCTAACTCTAGATTGGCGTATGAGCTGTCTAGGAAGAACCATTCATCGGTTGAAGAGATGTACTCGGTCACCCATGAACACATGATAGCTCAGGAGTTGTTCTATCAACGAGAAGCTAAGACCAAAGCCAGAGATACCGGTGAGTAGAGGACAGAAAATCAAAGGGCCAATCCCAGGAGTCCGGAAGGATCGGGAGGGCAGCGAAAGGGGTTCAGAAAACCCATATCATTGACCCCTCTCAAAACTTCCCGAACCAATGTCCTAGAGGCACTCAAAAAGGTAGGAAATGTGAGTTGGCCGAGGACAATGCTAGAGGGAGGCAAGCGTAATGAGACCAATTACTGTCAGTTCCATCGGGAGGACTTCTATGATACCGAGAAATGTTATCAACTAAAAAGGTACATTGAGCACCTGATCAAAAAAGGCTCCCTAGCATAATACCTGAAATTACCCTCGGGTGAAAGAGAAAGGTGAGTCCGCAGGAAAGAGAAAACCGACAATGAGGGATCTGATTCAGAGAAGAAGGGAAAGAGGAAGTCCCCAGGCTGAGCCACTAGGATTGTCAACACCATCACAATGACTCTAGGATCCAACGAAAGGAAAAGGAAAGCAAGGGAGGTCACATCCCTTCACTACGGTGGACCTTCAGAAAAAGTCAAAAGAGTCGATGGCACCGAAGTGAAGCTTATGCACAACGATCCTCTGATAATCACAGTGAGAGTCAGGACGATTGATGTCAATAGAGTCCTTTGTGATGTTGGCTCGAACCCAAATGTACTGTTTGCCAAAACATTCAAAGGACTAAACCTGAATGCAAGCAAGCTCATCCCAGTGAGAACTACCACTTACGGAGTGGGATCGGATGAATTACCTATCCTCGGATGCATTGAACTCCCAATCATGTTCATGGGTTCGGGTGCTGAAGGAGAGATCAGGTAAACTACTCTAATTATCAAGTGGTTGGTCATAGACGTGCCATCGGCAGAGAAACTCAAGGAGCCATTCATATGAGGAGCGACGTCAAGTACTTGATAGTGACATTTGAGACTGATGAAGGTGACATGTCCATTTACGTTAATCACAGGGAAGCAAAAGATGTGATGGCCATAGCTCAGAAGTACCAGAACCTCGAAAACCCGAAGGCAGAAAAAATAGATGACCTACAAATAGAAGAAGTCATGCTCGCAGAGGAAAGATCCACCCGCATTCCAAGTAACCTGCCCGAGGGGAGTAAAGCCAAACTTGTAAACTTGCTTTCTTCGAATAAAGATCTCTTTGCCTATTCTTCGAGTGACATGCCTGTGATCGATTCCGAAGTAATCGAACACATCCTTTACGCTGACCGCATGATAGACACATAAAGAAAAAGAAGCGAACCAACACCCCTCAAAAGAAACTTCATCAAGGAGCAGATTTTGAATCTTCTCGACGTCAGTGTCATCAGAGAAGTCTCTTATCCCGAATGGTTGAGTAATCCAGTTGTTGCATCCCAAGAAGATAGCGACAAACTACGCATGTGCATTGATTTTACCAACCTTAACGACACCTGCCTGAAGGACTCTTATCTGACGCCACCAGTAGACAGACTTGTAGACTCGATAGCCAGACATGCCAGGCTTAGCTTTCTCGGTGCCTATAGTAGGTACCATCAAATTCGAATGAATCCGAAAGATGAAGAGAAAACCTCATGTATTAGCGACTTCGGTGTACACTATTATGTACGAATGCCCTTCGGGCTCAAAAATGTCGGAGCGACTTACCAAAGACTCATGGACCGAGTATTCAGCGATCAAATTGATAGGAATTTGGAAGTGTACATAGATGACATCATTATCAAAAGAAAAGAGGAAGATGACTTGATCCGAGATATTGAGGAAGTCTTCGAATGACTGAGAAGGTATGACTTAAGACTTAACCCTGATAAATGTGTGTTCTGTATAAAAGCAAGCATGTTCCTCGGGTTCATGGTGTCCAAATAAGGTATAGACACAAACCCTTCCAAAATAAAGGCTCTCTTGAATATAGAAACCCCAACTTCAATTAAAGATGTACAAAGGTTTCTCGGGTAAATTACAACATTGAGAAGATTCATATCAATGAACGGGGACAAGTGCAAGCCCTTTTTCAAGTTACTCATCAAGGAAGGAGCTGAACTAGGACGGATCGGGGTGACCAAAGATGAGAAAATGACAAGAGTAAAAGACAGCTGAAAGAGCCAATTTCGTATGGAGCCCCGAATGCCAGAAAGCATGGGAAGGAATCAAAATGTACTTGCCCGAGATTTCAACCCTAAGACAACCTAATGAGGACAAGCCCCTGGAAGTTTATCTAGCCGTCGGGGAAAAAGCCGTGAGCTCAGTCCTTGTCCAAGAAGATGACAAAGGGTAATAGTGGCCGGTGTATTATGTATGCAAGTCCTTACACGGGGCTGAAGTTAATTACCCACTACTACAAAAGGTGATTTACACCCTCGTTATTTCCACCCGAAGGCTCAAACCTTACTTCCTTGGATACACCATCATAGTCTGAACCAATTTTCCCATTAAGGATATCTTAAGGAAAGTGGATCATTAAGGAAGGCTAGCCAAATGGTGCATCGAGTTGTCATAATACGAAATCAGGTACGAGCCAAGGAAAGCCATCAAAGCCCAGGCAATGGCCGATTTCATAGCCGAACTAACATTGGAAATGAAAGAACAAACTTCAGAAGCAGCAAATGAGCCAATATGGACACTACACGTTGACGGAGCATCCGGAGCTGAAACACAGGGGGCAGGACTCGTGCTCCAAGGTACCGAAGGGATGAAAGTTACCAGATCTATCAAATTCACATTCCCAATTACCAATAACGTGGTGGAATATGAAGCCTTCATATCAGGGCTAGAATTGGCAAAAGAACAGACATTCTGTCTCTTACAGCATGCAGTGATTCGAACCTACTGGTTTAGCAAATGAATGGAGAATATGAAGTCAACGAACAAAGATTGAAGAAATACGTGAAAGCTGCAAAGAAGCTAACAACATAATTTGAACAGCTACGCATAGAGAAGATCCATATGTCCATAAACTCCGAAGCCGATTCATTATCCAAATCCGAGCGATACAATGAAGAAAGAAATCACTCAAGTACAAACTCAATTCGAGTTCTAAATATCACCTCAGGATGGTGTCTGCCTTACTGGAAATTCCTAACCAAAGGCATGCTACCCGAGGAAACAATAGAGGCTTCAAAAATACGAAGAAGATCAAGCAAATTCATTGCCATTGTGGAAAATTTTTACAGAAGAGGATTCGTCTCCACTCTCCAAAAGTCCATCAGGGAAGAAGACACTGAGGACATCCTCACCGAAGTACATGAAGGAACATTCGGTTCACACATCAAGGCAGACGCACTAGCAACAGTCATTCTAAGGCAATGATATTTCTGGCTGAACCTAAAAGAGCAAGCCAAAATGTTAGTGAATAAATGCCAAAGGTGCCAAGAACACACCCACATTCAAAGATTACCATTCAAACTCGTTAGTTCGGTGGACTACCCGATCCCATTTCCAGTATGGTGGATCGACATAATCAGAGCCCTACCAATGGTACCCGATGGATTGAAGTACTGCATAGTTACAGTTAATTATTTCACCAAGTGGGTAGAGACCGAGCCTTTGGCTAGTAATATTGCTGAAAACATACGTAAATTTTTATGAAAAAACATCATATGCAGGTTCGGGTGCCTGAAGGTCATCATCGCAGATAATGGGCCCCCTTTCCTGGGTTACTAACTTAATGATCTTTATGGGCCTTTTGGGTATGGTTGGCTATTGACCTTGGTGGCTTAGTTTGGGCTTATCAGCCTGAAGAGTTCGGTATTAAGCTACACTTTGCGCCAGTGGCACACCCACAAAGCAACGAAAAAGTTGAAGTCTCAAACCAAATCATTAAAGAAGGTTTAAAGAAAAGAGTCACCGGACCACCCCCAGGAGGGCGACCGGGGAAACCCCTTTCTCATTAGCATATGGCACTGAAGCATTGATCCCGATAGAAGTAACTAATCCATCCCTCTGGGCCCAAGCATTCGAAGAAGTTGAAAATGAAAAAGGGTTGAGGACTAACCTAGATTTTCTCGAAGGTAAGAGAGAGCAAGTTGAACTCAGAAGGAAAGATTTCCAAGAAAGAATGACCAAATCAATCAATGCCAAAGTAAGACCAAAAGAAATAGTTATTGGAGACTTGGTCCTAAAGAAAACAAAGTTAGGTTCGAGAAAGCCTAAAGGAGGAGTATTCGGGGCAATATGGGAAGGACCCTTCGAATTAATTCACGAAGATCGAAAATGGGTATATAAACTTCGGGATGAAGTAGACAAAGAGGTCGAACACTCGTACCATTCTGAAGCTCTTAAGAAATTTTACGTGTAAAGATGCATGTTTCAGAAGATGGAATAAAGGCAAAAGAGAGGATGTAGGCTTAGGCTGAACCTCTATAAAAACCAAGTGCAAAAATAGTATTTTCATTGACTAAGCCCGGAGGCTAGTAACAAAAGAACAGAGCCTGAAGACATGTTACAAAATACTTGAAAAAAAAATGTACAAGTTCCTAAGAATCATAAGGGTTTGCTACAAAGGGTTCCTCCGGAGGGAAGGTAGAAGGGTCGGGCTGAACAGGTTTTGAAGGCTTTGGGGGTTGCAGGAACTTTGGGCCAGACCAAGAAGGGTCCAGAGTGTACCACTCATTTGCATTTAGGCCCGAGAGATCAACCCCTGGGTTCAGGCTTACGATCTACCTGCGGGCGAGATAGAAACCTTCATTAAATTTCCCCACCGCCTGGACAGCCACTTCCTTCATCTTCTTCCCGAACCCGGAAACCTTCTCAAAGGCCGTCTTCAAGTTGGCTTCAAGGTCGTCAATCTTCGCTTGAAGTTTGTCCTTGTCAACTTGTGTATGATGCTTCAGGTTTATGAAGTCGACCTCATAGTCATCAACCTTCCTCTGAAGAAACTCCTTCTCCTTCCGAAGCTTGTAAACCTCATCTTCAGCAACTTTTAGGCGAGCCATTTGAGAAGCCATCACCTTGGATAGAGCCTCCTCAGCCTTGGAAAAAGCTGCAACTTCTGCCTCAGTGCCCCCCACGAGCTCAAGCTCAGCCTGAACCTCATCAGCCGGAAGCTTGAATGCCTCCTCAAGACGTTCTCGTAGTCCCAAGACTTGCTCGTAGAGGTTGATCCTCTGAATCATCTTGCCGATAATAGAAAAGGCTTGAGTGGCCCTGAGTTCAGACTTCGACCAAATGGAGCTAGTGGCCCAAAACAGTTGAGCCACATATCCGGCCAGACAGTTAGCCTATAATAAAAGACAAATTAGCACTGGAAAGAGGAAAAAACAAGAGAAAAACAAGGAAATACCTGAGTAGCCTGAACAACAAGTCTGGAAACTGCTACATCCAGGTACAGAAGTAGGGTCTGGAGATCATCCATGGTCCAGGCAGTAGTAGCCCCCTTCCATAGCTCCAGAGCCATGAGCCTGGCCTCTTCCTCATCAATTAGACTTTGGTCATCATGGATCATCCAGCCAGGCTCCTAGTGAATCAGATCTGATCCCAACTAATGGAGCTTGGCATTTCTCTACTGGCACCTTTGCTCCTGAGCCTCTCTCCAATCCGGACCTAGAGTGAAAAAATAACAATGAGACAAGTCATGAAGAGGATTATCCCCGAACATCTAACACAAGTTGTAAAACACAGGCCAGAAAGGAAGAGACTTCAACTTAACTGGTTTGCAATCCTTACTTAGCATGCACTCCTTTGGGAGAACATCCTCGGGCGCTTCTTCAGCAGAAATGAACCTCTTGTACTTCCCCCAGGCGATCTGTCTCCTCTTGTCATCAGGAGACTCGATGAAATCATAGACTTGATCCATGGTGACACTGGTAGGGATTTGGAAGAGGTCAGCCAAATTTTGAGGGCGGGGATCCTCATTCTCAGTGACTTCAGGACAAGAGAACTCAACCACCTCGGATGAGCCATCAGGGGCATCCTCCATAACAACTACGACCAGGGCCACCGAGCCCGAACCCTTCTTCCTCTTCGAGGCTCGCTTAAGAGTGGGCTCGACATCCTTCAACGAGGCCGGAGAAGGAGTACCCTCGATGGTACATCGGAAGATATCTTCAAAATTTAAGTCTTCACAATCCAAGAAGTTCATCTCTGCAAAAAGGAAAAACAAATTAGAGTTAATACTAAAGTGAACAAAGGATGGAGGGTAGAAAAGAAACCTTTGAAAAAAGCCTCATGAGATATCTACCACCGGAGACGCCGAACCAATGCCACATACCGAGTCGAAGGAGGAGAAGGCCGGACCCCTAAAGCACCGAGGTCACCTATTATAAAACCCAAGTAAGAAAGAAGACCTTGGGTAACCAGACGCCAATGGAGTGGCACCGGGAACAATTCCCCCAGATCGTGACTGAACCAATTCACTAATTGGCAAAGTTTATTGTGAAACTTGGTATAGTTTTCCATAGATATAGGGTCACCAACTAGCCGGCAAGGCACCTTGACATCGATCAAATCCCCGACCTTTCAAGCCGTCTGAAGCTTCCACGAGGGATCGGGTTGCATGAAGAAAAATCCTTATGCCACCATTTACGGCTGGTTGGGCACTTCCAAGCGAAGTTGTACTTTATTAAGGACGTCCCTCAGGGCCCGAAGTAATAAAATAAACTTCGGGTCTTGGTCATCACCTTATAATATTGAAGGAACATATGGAGGAGGGGGTACACACCAAAGGCACCGCACAGGGCAAGAAAGGCATTAATATGACTATAGGTGTTCGGGCTAAATTGGTTAACGGCCACCCCGTGGGCTTCACCTAGGTGGCAGAGGAAATGACAAAGAGCGAACCTGAGACCACACTCCAGTTGGGCCTTGAATACAATCATCCACCCAACCCTGGGCTCATAGACCTTGCATTTATTGGTGGGGACCCTACTCTGGATTGACCGAGGGAGAAAATAGGTAGACTGTCACTCTGGAATCAACTCAGGAGTGGCTTTGTTAGGGAAATGTTCCACCTCGGACCAATAACTTTCGGGCATACTACCCTTGATTTCCAGAAGGCAAGAGTCCGTGGGACGAACTATAGAAAGAGAAGGAAAAACAGGAGCCATTTTATTTACCTCGAAGGATGGGCCTAAACAAATTGGCTCGGGAAGAAGATACGAATGAAACAGAACTTTGAGCAGCTTGATCTACCACCGCCTTATGATGATGGTAAAAATAAACCTCCACCGGAAGATCATTGAAATGACCTCAAGCATCGGATAATCTCTTCACAAACTCTAGTAGACTAGTTTCACTGTTACGACCATCGCTTCGATGCCATCCCTTGAAGAAACTCGCCACCTGACGGAGAGTGGGATGATTCGTTATTAGAGATCTTGGAGAGCACAAGTAAAACTAGAAAATGAGAATGAGAAGTGAGGATTCCAATCCACTTCTCAAGTACTTAAGGAGAGTCCGAGAATACAAAATGTTGCTAGAAGATCGATCCACGCCGTTGATCTAAAAAGACATCCCGAGATTCATGCCATAATAAACCGCCATTACCGGGAGGAAAGCATCCGGGAGTCATGGGAAGATTTGAAGGGCCAACATAAAAAACACCTAGAGGAAACCATCTGGGTACAACAAGGGGGGCTATTCAAAAGGCATCAGCTCTCAAATGGTTGGATGCATCAGCATTCGGGAACAGAAGGGAGGCCATTCAAAAGGCCCCAGCTCTCAAATGGCTGGATGCATCAACATCCGGGAACAGAATGGAGGCCATTCAAAAGGCCTCAACATTCAAATGGTCAGACGGATTTGCATCTGGGGATCAAAAGGGGACCAATTTAAGAGGCCCCAACATTCAAATGGTCGGACGCTTCTGCATCCGGAAATCAAAGGGGGACCAATTTACAAGGCCCCAACATTCAAATGGTTGGACGCATTTGCATCCAGGGATCAAAAGGGGACCAATTTCTGCATCTGGGAATCAAAGAGGGATCAATTTACAAGGTCCCAACAATCAAATGGCGGATGCTTCTACATCCGAGAATTAAAGGGGGACCAATTTACAAAGCCCCTCAATCGGGATAAACAATCTAGAGTCCGTCTAGTCCACCAGATCCTTGCTTGGGGGGACCTGATGGCCAATAGGCCCAAACTAAGCCATCAAGGCCAAAATTGGGCCAACCAGACCCAAAAGGCCCATAAAGATCTTTAAGTTAGTAACTCAGGAAATGGGGCCCATTAAAACAACTGAGGATGTACTACCCGAACACACAACCACTCAGACTGAGGTCATGCCTTTAGCGCACGGTTGCCTGATTGTCGGCCTCCTGGATACCCTCACCATGTGTCCTCTAACACAAACTGCCTCTTTCCTACACCTGATATTACGGACATTTCATCCTATTAGACAGTACTATATAAGCCTACATCATTCCTTCATTCAAGGTAACTATTCACTCTGCCCTAGGTCTGATATATTCACTTTGCTCACCGAATATACTGACTTAAGCATCGGAGGATGCATCACCGGTCAAAAATCTTCCGTGGTCTTCAGATTCTATTGCTTGTGTAGGTCATACAACCCCAACCAAGGAGATGGAGCTCAACGTGACCAAGACCAGGAGACAGAGGCTCAAGAGCAGAATGGCCGCCACCACTGCCCTCATGACGAGGATAGATGATTTTGTGAGGGAGAATCAGGCTCGATGGGTGATTGTAGCCTCATCTGAGGTAGTCCTTGATGCGAAGGCAATAGTTATTACTATTGTGGAGCCCGTTGCAGTTGATAGTGATGACTTTGAGGAGTCATCGAGGCTTATTCAACACAAGCGTTGTAGAGTTGGTAAGTTTTTGTAACTTTGTTGAGTGATTTTGGTGTTTGTAATTGTACTTTGCTAACTTGTGTGTTTTTGTAGTGAACCAAGATGAGGAGTGAGAGGTGAGCTTCCCATTGAGGTTCCCTTGTTAGAAGTTCCCTCCACGTCTATCATGGATAAAGGGAAGGGGATCAACATCCAGGCTGGAGCCTCTGATTCCCGTGGTGAGCCAATTGGGTTTATGGTGGCGGTAAGGTGGACGACGCCTATGGGGCCTATAGATTATGATCGGACTGGGCCTGAGCCGTTGAGGGTTAAAAGGCCTCGGACCATGCCAGGCTTAGACCCCAGGTTCAAGCTAGATATGGTGGAGGACTTTCGCTCGAAGATGAGGAATGATGTTTTTTACCAGAGAGGGTGGGATCCCAACACTGCCTGGGATCCCATGATGTGCATTACCAGTAATGAGTCTCTATTGCTGAATGGCAATGATGTAAGGTTACGTCTCATGGAAGGCATGCTCATGCGTCATGATAGGCACTTCCTGGGCCATATGAGTGATGGTGCTGCTAATATGGCGAGTACAACTTGCACGCTCTAACTCGTAAGTGTAGTATATTGTGTTTTGTTATTTTGTTTTGTAATTTATGATCTCTGATTGTCTTTGTTGATTTTCAGGCACTATCTCTCAACTACGGTATCTGGCAAAAGGCCATCAGGGATAGAACCATTAAGGGAGACTTGTTGATTTTAGATCTTCTAAGAATCTCATTTCATGCATAAAAGTTCACACAACTTCACTTTTAGGGCAGATTCATAGCATGATGTCTCTTTGAATATTTCATGCCTATTTCTCTTTCTTGTGTTCAAGTAGGGAAGAAGAACAACATACTCATACAAATATTTAAGGATTAAGAGTATGTACCTTTCTTCTTGGAAAAATGCAAAAGGAAATGAATCCTTGCTCTTAGAAACGTAAGCTCCAAATCTTCAAACTTTGAGTTGCCGAAATCACCTCTTTGGTTCTTCAAGGATGTTGGTGCCTTTATTAAATGGAAGAGGACTAATTTGAAGGTATATAATGGGTTTGAGTGTGTGGAATATACACAATAATATTCGATTCAAAATGCTCCTAGAAAGGCTACTAATTACGGCCTTGAAGATGAGAGGAAGAAGATGAAGATGAAGAAGTGTCTTTGATGTAACTTCCAAAGTCCCAAGAGATGTGTTGAGGCTGACCTCTCCTCATTTATTTATAGATGAGGAGAGGTGGTTATGGGTTAGAAGAGTCCTTTTAGGACTAGAATGATCTAGTACATTAGGGCCTATTAGTACAGTTCCCCTTAGATCACATCAAGACTTCATGATCAAAATAACCACCCTCCTTTGCAAAGTGGTGCCTCTCAAAGTGACACCTCTTTACCATTTGGGCAGCCCTTGGGTGGTTATGAGTAGGTAACCACCAAGGAAGTTTCCCCTTGTGCTAAGGTACATACACCTTGCACCTATGATGCCATTTGTTTTTACCAAAATACCCTTATTTTGTGCAAAGGGGTGCCAATGGGTGTTATCATTCATGATACATGATGAAATATCAAAAAGATATTACAAATGGTCACTACACACATGATTGAGCTCCCTTGAGCTAAAAGTGACTTTTTCATCAAGACTAGCTCACTTGAGCTGAAGTTAGCTACTTCTAGGTAACTTGAGCTGGAGTTAGTTACTTGTGAACAAACTTGAGCTAGTACTAGCCACTTTTAGCTAGTGTGAGCTAGTGTTAGATACTTGTAGCTAACATGAGATGGGGTTAGCTACTTCTAGCTAACTTGAGATAGAGTGTAGATGAGTATAGCTACTTCTAGCTATAGTGAGCTGACAATGAGCTGGATTTAGCTACTTTTAGCTAAAATAAGCTAATTCTAAGCTACTCCCATCTCTTGTAAGCTGGCATAAGCTGACTTGAGCTAAGTATAGCTACTTCTAGCTAGAGTTTAGTTAAGGGGAGTTACTTCTAGCTACACTTGAGTTGTTATGAGCTAAGTTTAGCTACTTCTAGCTAAACTAAGCTGAGATGAGCTAAGAGAAGCTACTTCTAGCTACCCTGAAGCTATGGTGAGCTAAGTCCAGCTACTCCTAGATGGTTTGAGCTTAAGTGAGCTAGATATAGCTTCATATGAGCTCAAACTTAGCTATATGTGCTCAAGTACTATCTCAAAAGGTCTTGGTATGCCCAGAATTCCAACAGTTTTTGTGCGGGTGTGCTGTGCACACGCATGTAGACAAGACATTCCACCTCCAATCCTTCACCTTCCTTCTTTTTCAAGTCTGGCCAAATTGAACCTCATCTTTTGCCATTCTACTTCCTCCTCCAAATGTAGTCCCAAAATTGGCATCTTGAGCATCCTCAAAATGATGTTCATATGAGAAGATTTTAGAATAATGTAGAGCACATGTTAGGGTGACATCCAAGCTTGGGATGACGCATTTAATTTTTAGAATAAAGACCACATAAACATCCTTGGATGATTATGTTCAAAGCAAATCAAAGAATCTTTCCACACCAGCCGATTATGTCACTCATTTGAGAAAAGTGTTTGTTCCAAGAGTAACTCCATTCACTTAATATTATAAATATTGGTGTTCCAAAGAAGTTCTCGCTTATGTAAAATTTTACTTTATAACCATCAAGTACCGTGCCCATGGATAAATCAATGACATAATGAAGATGACCAATTTGATCACTTAACCCCATTCTTGAGGGAGTACTATGTTTACCATGGTGGGATAAGCATGTTGTGCATTCCTCACTCTCAGAAAACCTCAGTCTCTTAAAATTAGACTCTTAAAAGAACAAGATCCAAATAAATATTATGTACATTCATTAAAGGCTTTGTAAAGTTTGCTTTAGTGGAAACTTTGCAGACAACGATATGCTTAAGATGATTGTTTTCTTTTTAATTACTAAAGTCTATAAAGAAGTAATTATCAAAAGGATATAATCAAAAGTGAAGCTTCAGCATGCGGCGTGTCCTAGTTTATCTGGCACCGCCAGGGCTCTTGATGCCATTACCGGCCTCCTCCCACTGCCTTTCTTCAATGCATCATTTCCAACACTGTCATCTCCCTCTGTTGTCGTCTAATTTTCTTGGGTCTGCTCATCGGTGAGTTTCAGTGCCATTCTCTCACCGTGGCCTCATCTTCGGTGCTTCCTGGGAATAGGTAGTTGGGGGTGGGTGTTACGGGCCTCTAGTTCTGATACCCTTGTCACTGGTGGCTTTGAGGCTACAGCTACATCGATAAGGCATTCACCACAGCGCTCACCGGCTCATCGTGATGAGCCTTGGATTTCCCACAGGTTTGCAGTTCACTCCTTGTTCAACGGGGTTGGTGGTGCAAGCTCAACTTTTGTAGCGAGTTTGATTTCCAGATCCGGTCCGGGGCCATTGATGTTGTTGTTGGCGGTCCGTTGGTAGGGACAACCACACATTTGAGTTTCTGGCCCCTGGTCTTGGTCATGGCTGGATTCATTCCTAGCTGGAGTGAGTAAATCTGCACAAGTAACGAAATCTATAAATCACGCTGGAGTTTCACCCTGCGGAGGGTTCTCTGACACTCAAGTTAGTGAGAGAATTAGGTAAAAACAATGTTCCAGACCTAAGAAAAAATGAATAGTTACCTTAAATGAGGGAATGAAGTAGGTTTATATAGTCTTATCTAATAGAGTGACATATCTGTAATATATAGCAGGAAATAGGTGGCTGGTGTCAGAGGACACGTGGCTAAGATACCCGGGAGTTCGGCCATCAGGTTATCATGTCCTGAGGGCATTCTATCAAGTCTCATGTTGATGTGTTCGAGCATTTTTAATGGACCTCATTTCCCGGGTCTTTAACATGAGCTTTGGTGGGCCTGTTTGGACCAGTCTGGGCCTTTTGGCCATCAGGTCCCCCCGCAAGCATCTTGCAGAGCAGAGAGAAGTAGTGGTAATCAGACTACGGGCTTCTTGAGTATTGGGGCCTTGTGAAAATGGCCCCCCTTAGGTTCTTGGATGCACAGGTATCTGGTCATTTGAATAAGGCCCCCCTTTGATTCCCGGATGCTCAAGCAACAAGCCATTTGAAAGTTGGGACCTTAAAAATGGCTCCATTTTGGTTCCCGAATGCATATGTAGCCATTTGAAAGTTGAGGCCTTAGAAATGGCCCCCCTTTGGTTCCTGGATGCATATCCATCCGAAAATTTGAAAGTTAGGGCCTTAAAAATGCTCCCCCTTTGATTCCCGGATGCTCATGCATCCAACCATTTGAAAGTTGGGGCCTTAAAAATGCCCCCAATGGTTCCCGAATGCATATGCATCCGGACATTTGAAAGTTGGGGCCTTAAAAATGGCCCTCTTTAGGTTCCCGGATGCACAGGCATCCGGTCATTTGAAAGTTGGGGCTTTAAAAATGACCCTCTTTGGTTCCCTGATGCTTTCCTCCAGGGTTGTGACTGTTTCTTTTCCTCTTTTTATGTCATGAATCTTGAGACGCTTTTGAAATCATCAGCTTGGATTTATCTTCTAGTGATGTTTCATCTTCCTGGACTCACCTTAAGTAGTCAAGAACTGGAGTGGAACTCTCATTCTCATCCTTGCTTCTCAATTTTCTTTCGCTGTCTCTATAGATTTCAATAATGGATTATCCTACTCTTCATCAGGCGGTGAGTTTCTTTAAGGGACGATGGCGATGCAGTAGTCAAACCAGCAAAAGCAATTTACCGGTGTTTTTTTAGAAGGTTTTCCAACTCTCCTGATACTTCCAAAGATCTTCTGGCGGAGGTGGTTTTTTTACCGGCCGTATAAGGTGGTGGTTGATAAGGCCGCTCAAGCTCCGTTCGCGTTTGGACCTCCTGCTCAAATAAGCATTTTCAGGCCCTTAACTCAAGGTAAATGAAAATGGCTTTTGCCTACTCCTTCTACCACTCGTCCTTTCGATTCGAACCTTCTAGAGGTAAAGGGTATGGTGTCCGAGGGGTACTGGACTGAAGTAGAGAACTTCAATACTAAAGCCACTCCTGAGTTAATCCAGGAGTGGCAGTCCACGTACTTTCTGAAGAATTTACGACCTTTAAGATTCTCAATTATATGTTCATGTCCATACGAGTTCGTGGTTACATGGAAGATTAATAGGCATGATATCTTAAATAATCATGCATAATTTCCACAAGAATATACAAGAAATATAGATCACAAAAGAACAAGGTGAAGCCGAAATGTTA
>JBBYHH010041992.1:0-25504 GCA_038382905.1 Daphne laureola
AGTTTCCGCTGTGCTGAGTTGTATTTGTGCTTTATTACCGAGATGACCTGCGTTAGGTCAGTTAAGTAAGGTTAGGCGAGTCGCCAGTTCCCGTCACCCCTGTTCCCGATCGGCATGCGCGCCTCCGCCGGATCCGGCGCGGGGGTGGTCGTAACATGAATAAGGCAAGACTTCACTTGAGCAATTGCTTAGTATTTTTTAGAATATCAAATTCTTGAAATATTTTTTTTTCATGGTTTAGGATTGTGAAGCAAAAACGTTCTTCATTGAGTGAAAATGACTTAAAACTGTTTCTCTCCATCTTCACAAGTAAAAGTTGATTAATCTTGGTGAATTTGTTAATTGTGAAAATTTCGGAACAAGCTAGTGGGTAAGTAATTGGTTAATTGTGAAGTACTTATTATCTCACCATTTGTACTATCTTTTTATGTTTGTTTCAACTTTTAGGAGTATTTCCTCTTCTCTTCTAAAAAAAAAAAAAAAAAAGAAAATAATAATAAAATTAAAAGGGGTTGGAGAAAAATGAGGTAATTATGTTAATGTTTCGTTAATTTCAACATGAAAATGTGATTGAAATTATGAACAGTGCTAGTAGCCGTTTGACATTGTTATAATTAATAAATAATATTGTTAGATAAGGTCCCCCTAACAAAAAGAAAGAAAAAATATATTTTTTATCATTATGCATATAACTAAATAATTGAGATGTTGCTTCCGATGAGTTGTCTTCATAAATTGGTTTATGTTTGGTGAGATAAATAGTGCATAGTGTTTGGCACATTTTCTTGATCCACTAAGGAGTGATGGGTTTCTTAAATATGTTTTCAAGTAGGGGTGTTCACGGGTCGATTCGGGACGGATAGTGAAAAAATAGTATCCGTCCCATTGAGATCGGTTTATTCGGTTTACGGTTTTATGCGGTTCGGGGTGCTGGTATCCGCGTATGTTTCTCAAGTGTATTTATGTTACAACTTATTCAATATAATAAGACATATTTTAATATTTTATAGGATTTATATGTAGATTTAGAGTATTTAAAAAAAAAAAAAATGACTTGCACACAAAAAATAAGAACCTTAATTGAAAGAAAGTTTTTTAAATAGAATAAAAGATAAATTTGGAATTGAGTAGAGATGAATATAAAAAATTTGTTTGAAAATATGTGCATGCGGTTCGGTTCGGATACCCACGGATTTATAAAATCAAAATCGTAAACCGCCCTGCATGTTAATGGTTTATTTGGTTTACGAGTTTCTTGATTCGGTTAATGCGGTTCGGCTCGATTTTACGGTTTTCCAGATTTTTTGAGCACCCCTACTTTCAAGATTGTGAACTAAGTTTAGTTAGTAATAATTATGAACGGTTGTTGGGGTTGAGTGATAAGGGGATCATTCTTCTTTAAGCAAGATCTCGGGTTCGAGTTTTGTGTATGGAGAAAACACCACTGTGAGAGCAACCCCTCAAAGAGGCCCAATAATACTCGATCCAAGTAAAACTAAAAAAAAAAATTATTCAAAAAGATAGAAGTTTAGTTAGCAATTGTTTGTGAATTGAGTTTGAGATGGTCTGTAACCTCTTGGAGTAATTAAGATGTGGAATATTCTGCTCCATGATCTCTTTTGAAATTTTGATCGTATGAATTGCTTGAGGATAAGCAATTGTTCAAATGTAGGGGTATTCGATCAGAGTGTGATATGTCATTACATAGCATGCACTTGTTGGAGTTTTGAACTTTGAGTATGATTTCCTCGCAATTAGATATATTCTCGCAGGTTGTTACAAATCTGGGGCAATTTGCCAAAATAAGAAATCTCTGAGGTATTTTTGCTGGTATAGCTATTGCCAGCGACCGTTGGCGATTGCTAGCGATCATTTTACAACATTTTGAACAGACCAGTGAGCATCAACTCCTTCCCAACGATTTCCAGCAATGACTGGCGATTGCTGGAGATTGCTCGCGATAGAGGAAGACATTTTGGACAAGCAGGAAGCATCATTATGTCCTTCGCCAGTGATTGTTGAAGATCCCTGGCGATTGCTAGCGATTGCTGGGCTACGAAAATCTGCTCAAATTACAGATCTTCTCCAAGCATTGATCTTAAGTCAAGTTAATCTGAACCGTGGAAGAAATTAGACCTAAATGAAAAGGAGGGGAGTGTCACGAAGAAAAATGAGACAGACATTAGGAGAGCAAGTTTGGGGACTTAACTCGGAGCTCCCTACGGAGGCCACACCGGTGCGGCATAGCTCAATTGAGCCGCCGACCAGCCTTCTTCGTCCACCGACTGTTTATTCCGACGACCTGGAAGCATTTCTCGGCGAGTTGATGTGTTATGGTGAAGGAGCTGCATGTGGAGGCAACCTAGAGCTGGCATATGTGAATTGGAGAAAACGATGGACATGAGTTTTGGGGCTCAATCCATTAAAGGCTACCAATCTTTGTCCCTCTTGTCACTTTAGCACCTAGAGTTTATTTACAACATCACTTTGATTGTTTAAGTATGATTAGTAGGTAATTTAGATATTACCTCTTGGCAATTAGCAAAACTTGGGCTTGGGTTAATTGATTATGTTATTTCTATCATTATTAGTTATTGTTGTGTTTGGATTTCTCAGTGATTAATTGATTAAACACCTCGATGGAGGGTTAGTGTGGTATGATTAGACTTAGATATAAGTTAATTGTACTAGATCATAGAGAAATGCATCCTAGAGTTAATTATAGAGCGCCAGTTCAAAATTGCTTTTAGGAGGAAAATAGATTACTAGAACAATGAATTAGGAAACAAGACATACATTGTTGCTAATTTATCGCCAAATTGATATCGAGAGATGTTTTGGACCTAATACATTCTCCTACATGAATTGAAGTAATATTATAGGTAATTTTAGCTATTCAAACTTAAAGTCTAACCGGAGCAACAATTCCTAAGAAATAATCCAGTTTAATTGCATCTTTTAATCACCCAAATTCTTGTTATAGTTTAATTGCTCTAGTTGTTTAGCCAATTTAGTTCTTGCTTATGCATGTTAGTTTAAGCCTCACAAATCATTCAATCAATTTCTTATCATAGTTTTGCCGCAATTCACACACAAATTACACAAAAATCTAAATCTCTTTGATTCAATCCAGTATACTCCTGGATTTATTACTTGTGATACTATAGTACAATCATTGTGAGTCATTGTCAAGCAGTGGCAGATGAGCATGGTGGCAAGCCGAGCGTCCGCTGGACAAATTTTTAAGTAAAAAATCTATTATATTAATCAATCCAATAACTCTTTTGTTATTTTTATTTATAATTTTTATATCTATTTTAATCGAATTTTTGATAAATTTTATGGAATAAATTGCACCATCTATACCTAAACTATAATCTATGTTACAAATCTATACCTGAATAAAATTTTATTGTAAAAGTGGCTCTAAAGTATGAGTACATTGTAAATCTATATCTGCGAGTTAAATTCCGTTAAAACTTAACGGAAATTGTGATTAAAATGCTCAAATTGACCATCTGAGTTTTTAAAATGTGTTAAACATCCCTCTAACTTTATAATTTTACTTTTTGAGTCATTATTTTTAATTACGTGTATTATTTCAAATAATCATTCTAAATCATGACAAATTTTAGATTGAGTATAAAATATCCCAAAAAAATCAAATGAAAAGAAAAGTTTAAAATTATATCAATAATAATATTTTAAAAAATTACATTTTTTATTGCGAGAAAAATAATGATTATCAAAAGAAAAATATAAGAATGAATAGTTATTTTTTGAAAAAATCAACAATATCTATTAAATTATTTATGTAATATACAAATCTTCCACAATGATAGCCTTTTTTTAGAAAATTAGTATTATTCATTCTTACATTTTATTTTGATAATTACTATTTTTTGCAATAAAAAAAGGTAAATTTAAGTACAAATATTATTATTGAAATTATTTTAAACATTTTTTTCATATTTGATTTTTTTTTGTTGATATTTTAGACTCAATCTGTAATTGGTATTATTGATTTGAAAAGGTTTTTTAAAATATTATACACATAGTTAAGAATAATAACTTAAAATAAAAAATTATAAAATAGATGAGTGTTCTACACCTTTCAAAAACTCTAAGTGTTAATTTAAATATTTTAATTTAATTTTCATCAAATTTTAACGATGTTAAATTGGAGGTATAGATTTGCACATATTTGAGTTTATCAAAACTTTTACACATTGAATTTTTATTTTTCCTTTCATCTAGATTTTAAATCTCGGATCCGTCACTGTTGTCAAGCCTCCACTTGTCACCTCATCGATAAACCTCCCTCCGTCACCAACCATAACCTTCCAGTAGCGTTGACGAAGCCACAAGACCACTACGAGTAGCCAAGAAGCCTCCAGCGATGTGAGTCGCGACAGAACCCGCCGATCAAGCCAAAGAACCAGGCCCGGAGCCGCTCCAAAAAGGGGGGAGCACTTCCGCAGCGTAAATCACGGCCTCTGCTGAGCCGACGCCATCACAACCCTCCATAGGCGGTTTCCCATCCATCCAAATCCACCGGAGACGCCTTGACGGCGGAGAAAGAAGCCACGACCCTCCGGACCCGGCTCCACTCAAATCCGCCGGATTCCAGCCATTTCAGCTGTGATCCAACGCTAACACCGCCGTGAATCTGTTCCCCAGCCACCGTTGTGCCGCTTCCTGCTCTCTCGCCGCTGAAGAGTCCGCCGTAGCTAAGCCCCTCGCCACCGGAAGTTGTTCCCATCAGGAAGAAGACGAGTTAACCAATCAAGGCTTGGTTCTTCAGGTAAAACTCTCCTTCAGTCCTTTATGATTTGTCTTTTTATTACTTAGGTCACTAATAGTTGAACGTTTGGAGGTTAGCCACCAACATGTTCCAAAAACTCAAAAACTAACGGTTTGTGCATTGGCCTAAATAATTTATCTTTTAGTTCTTTTTATTTATTTCTTTCTTTTTATAATTATGATAGTTCATATTTTCTATTTCTTTCATTTTTTTTATTTTATTATTAAGTGTGAATTTATTCTTTGTTTTGATTTTTTTATATGTGTTATTTGTTTATTGTGTTAATCACTTGGTAGAATATTAGTTTATTTTTATTTCCATCAAATGTTCATAAATCTTGTGTGCTCATGTCTATAAATTTGTTTTCTCTTAATCTGTTTTCGTATTTTATTTTATTTTGGATTTTCTCATGATTGTTTTCATTTTTTTTTTCATTTTTTGAAAATAAGGCAAAAAGGTCGGATAAACTCGTGGTACCGATTTCGGCGCTCAAAAAATTATTTTTGTGTGTCATCGACTAATTAGCTCAGATCTCTCGTAAACCATTTTCGGGTTCCTAATCGACCTAGGATAGATAGATTGGTGACGACTCCTGTCAAAAAATCTCGTCGCTACAGCTAGCGGCTCCACTACGGACAGTTTGGCCATAAAAGGGTTTGTTTTATTGTCCCTTGATTTATTTATTTCATTTTTATTTTATTTTTATTAATTTCTAGCTTGTTATTTTTATTTGTTATGATTCTAGTTTTTGCATACATGACATAGAGATTCCTATCTGAGCTCCAACTAACCCAATTAATTTCTAACCGAAAAACGGTGTCGTTGTACTTATGAGATCTTATTCTCCAAGCTTTCATTGTTTCCTTATAAGGAATTAGTGCTAATCCTGTGGAATTAATATCCGCATGGATTCATGAAAACCTATGACTTGAATTAATTTATTTCTTGCATATCCCTCGTGAGTAAGGATTTGATCATTGTTATTCAACAACGGGATTCACAAACTACCCTAATCCTTTTTTATAAAACCTTTCTCTACATATAATTGTTCACATCCACACATTAGAATTGGCCTTAGGATTCTCACCTGTCTTTTTGCACCATATAATTATGATGTTGCGTGTTATTTTGTTCTTTATGTCAACATGCTTGTCCTTTTCATTTGTCTTCTCACATGTTTTGTTCTTTTTATTTTATTTTACTCTCTTCCTTATCTTATGCTACATGCATACCATATCGGTATTACACTCGGTGAAATAATATATACCATAAATATATTTGAATTTTTTCTCATTGCCCATGATGAGTCTTGGACTGTCACAATAGTGGAAACCTAGCCAGAGGCAATGACGTTTTCTAAATTAACCACAAAGTTATCAGGGAGATTATCTTACTTCGCTGTAACATATTTCGCTCAAGCCTATCAACACAGATCATAATGATATTTCTGAGTTAAGGGCAGTTTGGAGAGGTTGGGATTTGTCCAAGCATCAACTATTAGGAAAGGGCAAACATGTTGTCAAGAAATGTCAGACTTTACATGAGTTGTGCGCAAGAGTGACAGATGAAGGAGCTCACAATCACACAAGATTGGCTAAGCATAAGCACATAAGAAGGCACCCAATTGATTCCACCAAGCTAGAGGACCTAACTAGAGTGACTTTTTAAGTTGGTCTGGATATTTTGTGCAAAGGGGTACTTCTTTCAGCATCTGTCAATTTGAAATTAGTTGTTCTTTTGTGCTATACATGTTTTGTACAATTTGTACTAATTGGTGATCTTTTTTTATTTATTATTTTTCATGACATTCATATGCATCACATTTCTTCCTAATTGTCAATGACACACTTACGAAATTCCACATCATTAATTATTGTTTTCATTTTCAGACATGTCATCGAACATTTTCATTCTTAAAGATGAAACCTCATAAGTGGAAAACATGACAAAAGAAAAAGTGGACGTCAAGGGTCCTTAGAGCAATTTTATGACGTGAAAGTTTCTGATGATCCTGTGTTGTGGTATGTGAAGGTAATTTCTCGTCAATAGTCCTTAAGCTAGGTCCAACACGAAGGTCAATGCAAATTAATAATTAATTGGGGAAGTCTTTGAATTCACTCTAATCTTTGAGAGCTTGCCAAGATAACTTTAGCTCAAAGATCGCTGGGGTGGATAACACTTCTTGAGGGAATTTTGTTTCAACTCATCCCAACTGTGATTTTTTGCAAGGTTGAGACTTTTATACCACTTAAAAGTGGCGTCTTTGAGAGAGAACGGGAAGAGTCGCGTTCTTTTGGAGTTTTCCGTGAGTTTGTGGGTGGTAAGGGTATCACAGATAAGGATAAACTGACCTAAGTGGTCGTTCGGATCCTCATTTACTAGGCCATGAAAAGAGTGGTTTTCTAAGAAGGAGAGAACGTGACCTGGGATAGTATAGTCTCCATCGGCGGGAGAGGTCAAACAATTCTCTCGAGGTCTTCCACGAGTAGAGGACCGTACAGATTGACAAGCAGGACCTGTTGCCTTGGTGCGTTTGGTACTTCTCCGTTGTCACGGATGGCCTCTTCGTGCTCCACGTGGTCTGGGTTCATAATTTCCTCATTCCGATCGAAGTGTCGTGGGTCGTCCATTCCTATGGATATCCCTAAACTGGATTACTCTATTGTGGACGGTGAGATCGCTTGAGCACTTTTCCTCTGCTTTTGCAGGTTTCACAAGGTTCACTCGATTTCAGGATCCAGGTTTGCAAGGTCAACTTGAAAACTCCAAGTCATAAACCGAGAAAGAAAAGGAAGGGTGGATTGTAGAAAGCTATGAAGATGTAGATCTTAACCCGATCCCCAACAACAGTGCGAAAACGTTTGACTCACGTGGGATATGTATATAGAATCGTGCCCAAATCAATCTAATAAATCTATAAGCCCGCTCAAGTATCTCCAAGTGGAGGGTGTGCGTTTGTAGATAGGGTGCGTAGGGTCGAACCCATAGGGATCAGGACTACGTTTCTTCCCAACCGGCTCTACCGAAGTGCGAGTTGTCAGTTCACACTTGGAGGGTGAAAACGTACGGTGTACAAAGTGATATTTGAAAATTGGTTTAAGCGCAGAGCGTAGAGTGCGGAAATTAAAGTACACAAAGTAAATTACAGAAAGTAAAGTGTTGGAAAGTAAATTGCAGGAAAGTAAATTGCTGGTAAGTAAATTGCTGGAAAGTAAATAGAAGATAAACACTATGGTAAAAGCCTCCAGTGCAGATCGCTAGAGGAGGATGAAAAACTAGACAATGTGTGGTTTGGGAATTTGCAAGTTAGGAGAGCTTGGATAAATAACAAGCAACATCCTCTTGGACTGCTGCCATCCTCGCCAGAAATTGACGGTTCCGGGGGATCCCATCGAGATCGCCTTGGTTCTCATACGGTTCCGCCCAAGGGCCTTAAGCTCACCCTAGGCCTGACTGGAGGCATTGTCCTAATTTCCCTCTCGAGCTTACCAGTGGGACGCCAACCAGGGGGTGTGTCCCAATGCCTTGGAATCCCTTTCAGGCATCCATACCACATCATATGGGATCCTAGTCTACCCACGACGGTCTCTAATCAATGCATCGACCATGGGCACAATGAAGATGAGAGAGAGAAAGAGAGGTAGCGCTCCAATACTCTACTCATCCGCGAGAATTTCTAGATCTCGCATCTAACCTTCCAAACCCCATCCCGTACCCGGGAATCTCTAGCAATTCATCGGTAAGCTAGGATCCCCCGGGAGTAGGGAACTTCTCACACAGAATGAAAGTAAATGTTGATAAATGCAAACTAAGGAAAACATAAAGAGTTAGAGAAAAAGTAAAGAAACCACTCTATCTATAAGCCTCCCGGAATCCTTAAGATAATATCTTACAAACCATAATATAAATGCTAGGAAAAAAAATAACAAAAATGGTGGAAGAAAGAAAGGAAGAAAAGAAGAGAAGGAAGATGGATTGGAGTGTGATGGATTGGTGTGTTTGGAATGGTGTAGAATTTAGAGAAAGTTAAAAGTATTTATAGATGGAGAAGGGGTTAAAAAGTGAGGTAAAAAGAAGAAAATGAGTGAAAAATGTTGATTTTTGGGAGTTGAGAGGCCAATGGGAGGCTTTTAGAGGTGATATTCTGCCATAAATTTGATCTTATTTCATCATTTGGATCAGATTTGATGAAAAAGGGAGTGGTCCATCTTATCTCTACAGGGGGGAGTGATCGCTTCCAAGAAAAGCACCGGTCGCTCCCCGGGTCGCTCCTGACAGGAAATCTGCAACGTCAACAGATGTGCCAAAGAGCGATCACTTCTTGAAAAAACTTTGGTTGCTCCCCACCTTAAAGCGATAGTAGTTGACTTCTGAGGTGGGAGTGATCGCTCCTGCTAAAAGCATCGGCCGCTCTCTGTCGCTTTCCAGCAGTCCTCTAAATTTTCCTCTTTTTGCATTTTAGCCTCGAGCTTCCACTTTTAGCACTCATTTTGGTCCCAAAACTTCATCTTTTGCTCCTTTCCGTCTTCGAGCGATTTTTCCTGCAAAACAACTCCAGCCCGCACTAAGTGCTAGCAATTTATCAATGAAAAACATTGTTTTAGGGGCAAAATTATACTTCCTCCGTCCCAAAAAGATTTGAACATTTCATTTTTACCATTTAATCTATGATTGTTTTTCTTCAACATTTTGATCTAAAAAATTAAATGATTTATATGAAAATGATAATTCAATATTTCTAGTTTCTAAATATTTTTTTTTAATTTTTTTTACCAAGTTCTTCCTAATAATTATTTGAGGCAAACACAATATCAAAAGTCAAATGCTTAAAACAATTTGGGATGAAGGTAGTAGCATTTATGAATGCTTATCAACGGTTGTGGATGTGAACCTATAACCGTGGGGGGTAAAATCTTAATCCGCGGATAAAAAAAAAATCCGCGAATAACGGTTAACGATTTTAGAGATACCGCAGATAAACTGATCGGCCTATCGATGGAAAAATCAACAAGAAAAGATTGATAAATTGGGGGCAAATTATCATTTACCCCTGACAATTTCCATAACATGCATTTTACTTTTGTATTTTCAGAATTTATTGAAAGCCTCCTCTAAGATTTAACATAATACTCCATTCGTTACTATATTAAGCTGTCTCACAAAGGTTGGCAACTTTCTTAAAATAGAAAACTTTCACCACCACCTTAACCAAATTATTCTTACTTATCCTTACCATTTTAAATATTTCTTCCATACACTTTTTTTATAACGAGGGTAAAAATGACAACCTACTACTACTCTCCCACTTTTCTTAATATTTGTGCCAAAAAAAAATATACAACTTTTGTAGGATTGAGAGAGTATATAAATATCCTTGAAGGCTAACCACTATAAGATTTTTTGCTAGAATTTAAATTTATTTACAAATACTGGACATGAACTATTTTAACCTAACAATTTTACCCTTAATTGTTTTCTTTCAGATTGTGATCCCACCTTCCACATCCTAGGACATAGCCTCTTTACATTGAGATCCCACTTCTAACATTAGAAAAACCACAATCCTCTCATACACCTCCATTTTCTTCCAAGCATATACACTCTCCAGTATCCACTATCCAGTCTTCATCTCTCTCTTTGTTATTTTTAAACAGCTCTCTCTCCTAACAAGTCATGGCTACCTCAACATACCTCACCTTCTCTACCTCACTCTTCTCGCTTTCCTCGTTGTCCTTCAACCTCCCCAAATTTAGTATTGTTTATCCTGAATTAATCACTCTTTATTTTATTTTTTAAAATATATGAAGATTAAAGTAAGAGTAAAAAAATGATGCAAAAGTAGGAAATAAATAAAAGCGGACTAAAAAGTGTTAAAAAGTAACAGAAAACAAAATAAAAAGGTAGGAACCGAATAAATTTAGTATGAAGGGTATTATTTTAGTCTCTCATACTATGATACTACTATCCTAGGCTACAATTATGGCCTGCTAGTAGGAATCAAGATCAGTTATCCCATTTCATCATGTCCCCGTATAATTACATAACACGTTAATTAGTCTGTTATTTTAAAAAATATTAATCTTAACAGATCAGTTAACAATGTTAGTTAATTGTATTAAGGGGACACATAGAAAGGGCACATGTGATTCTGGTTCCTGCTGGTAGTTAGCAATCATAAGTTGTGTATTTGGTGTTAGTCACCACCAATACTTTTTTTTCTTGATTGAGCAGTTATGGTCCTTCCCATGAACTTACTTGCTTTGCTAAATCCAGTGCCTACAGCTCCAAGGCCACTCCCCATTATCCCAACTCCAGCATTCACACCGCTCCCAACGAGCCCCGCTCCTGCATTAACGCCACTTCCCACAGCCCCGACTCCAACTCCGACACCATCTCCCACAAATCCAGCTGCTCCATCAAGCGCATCCATTGTGCTTCTGATCGCTCCCTCCTCTTTCAATTTCTTTCTTTCATCTTGGACCTTCTTTTCTTCATCCAAAGAAACTGTTTGCTCGTCTTTGCTGAATTGATGGTAGAATAACTGAATGCAGCACAACACGATCAGACCAATACTAACTGAATGCAAAATCAATCGTATAGGATTCACGTTCTTAAAGCTTCAGTCCTAAAAGTTTTCGAGAATGTGTACAACATACTATAACTCATTTCGTCCCTAAACTAACATTTTTTGACATGTGGCTAACGGACTAGCACATGTGGCATTAACTCCATTATGAGGCGAAACGTTTAGGACTCGAATGAGCTAACTCAAAATATTTAGGCCTTAAACGTTAAAAAAGAGAAAACTATAGAACTGAATTTGTTTCAGTTTACCACTATGTCTCCTTAATACAATTAATTATAACTCTTAAGTGATTCGTTAAATTTAATATTGTGAAGTTAATAGATCAGCTAACGGTGTTAATTAATTGTACTAAATGACACAATGAGATATGTGGAAATGGGACACCTGATCTTCATTCGTTAGAAACATTAGCTTGGGTAGCAAGAGATTGTTAAAGTAACAGTAAAAATTGATTTCAAATGAAATGTGTACCTTAAGAAAGCAGGCACCTCTGTCCTTTTTATCTTTTACTTTCAGTGTATCAAGTGAGGTTAGGAGTCTCAGTTCTACCTCCTTTGATGTGTCTGGTTCCAAATCAATCAATGACACTTTCCCTATCCCCAATCTTTTGTCCTCTCCAATGTCATCATCGAACACCTGTTATAACAAATGCATATATCAACTACACTATTGTTCATTAATATTATAAGAAAACAACATTGTTACGCAATCAAAAGAAGGAAGGTGAAAACAAATCACCTCAACTATAAGCGATTGCGTTTCTTTGTCTTCTGCAATCAGCTCAAAGGTCTGATTGAAAACAGGGTTTAGGTTGTTCTCAATGACTTTTGTTTTGACCTTGCAGAGTGGTCGGATGTAAACAACCACATAGGGATCTGATTTTCCGAGCAATTCCATGTTCTTCAAATCATTTGCTTTGACTACTGTGACAATCAGTTTCCCCTCTGGTTTTAGCTCCATCTCACTACAAATAAATTCAAGGTACATTATTTTATAAAAGCAAGCAGCAACATTGCATTGAGCATAGCTTAGTCCAAATGGAAAAGAGGCAGGCGTAGCTTCAGTTTTAGACCATTTGCACTTGGCCCAATTGAAGAAAAAAATTAAAAATGAGTAATGGACTAGAATAACTATCTGAACATATTTGCTTTCCAAAAAAAAAAATATATATGAACAGATGTTCTTAGTTCACTTAAAAAGGAATACATGAATGCCATAAATTCAAGATACTACCTATTTACCCATATCAAGTGTTTGCAAGAGTATGACTATTGCAGTATAGTTCAGTTAGCATGTATGAGGTCGGGGTGATATCTTATGAAAGAAGTTACCAACCATTCATGGTCAAAGTGGTTATTTAGCTAAAATATTTCATATCACATGGACAATACATGCTTTCAACTGAGTAAGTTATATTTTTTCCAAGTAAAACAAGTTTGAGAATCACCTTGTATCAACGGACATGCCACCAAGAGGGACAACAATCCTATGTGGCCACTGAAGTGTATCTGTGACAATTGAGTTCACAGTATCCTACAAAAGCATGAGATTGTATAATGTCTTTAACAATGGTTTTTAAAATATGGTATAATCAGTAGAACAATATCAAGTAAGAAATAGCATTCTAACCATATAATTCTGCATAAGACTTACATCAATCATGTCTGCTATTCCAGGAAGAGCTGTTAAACTTCCACTGATAGCTTTTAAAGTGTAATCAATTCTAGGCTTTGGCTGATAGAATTCATAGACAAGATCAATTATTGGGT
Source organism: Daphne laureola (assembly GCA_038382905.1). Taxonomy (NCBI): domain Eukaryota; kingdom Viridiplantae; phylum Streptophyta; class Magnoliopsida; order Malvales; family Thymelaeaceae; genus Daphne; species Daphne laureola. The sequence goes on from JBBYHH010041992.1 coordinate 13,160, forward strand.
CAAATGGAAAAGAAGTTATTATTGTCCAGAGATGCCTACTAAATTCATTACATTCATGAAGAGGACCCCTACAATAGGTTAATACAATCTTACATGTACTTCCTGTATAAGGTGCTAAAAACTTAAACATATTTAGGAAAAGAAACACTAAACAGTGTTATAGATCTCTTCATCTACAACAATCTAATGAGAACTCTAACCATGTCTTCATAGGTGTATACATTATGGACTAAGGTATCAGAACTCCATATCACTAACATGCTAATCAAATACTGAATAAAGGTGTACTATTAAAACAGTTTATGATGTTTGCATCAGTTAGCATATATAGTCAAAGGTGTAACTTTGCACCCAAGTAACTTTGCATCAGTTACTTAAAGGTTTAATCTGCAGTTTAGTTCCAAACAGATGAAGGGTCAAACCTAGTAGTTTGTTGGGGAATCTGAGTTTTTCAGAATATACCTCTGAAAGAAGAGCAACCACAACGGCAGAAATACAAGGAATCTCTTCAGAAAGTTGGAAGATGACTCGAACAACAGTAAAAACTTGAAGATCTTTTAGCTGAATCAAACATATACTTTAGATACTTTAGTTGTATATTCAATAGAATGTAATTATAATCTGGGCAAAATAACTTAGTGTGCCCGGTATGGTAATATGCTTCATGATGCAAAACCTGAATAGGGATTGATGCAACAAGGGCTGCTTCAACACCTAAAATGATATTGGGGTCACCACCCCAACGAAAGTCAATATCCATTGTAATTTGACCTGCTTTCAGGCTTTGAACACGGATTCCTGCAATTAATCTATCATCTCACAATGGAAGTCATCTAAGGGAATCTAAAAATATGTTCAGAATATCGTTAAAAAAACATGTTTAGAAATTTAAATCATGTAGATCAACTACTACCTTCGGTAAACCTCAGAACATTTTCTCATTTCCCAAAAAATATGTTATTTCTTGGAAATGTAACAAGAATAATCATGTTAGACAATATCAGAGAAAAAAAGTGGACCTAATATAAATGCCAAAAGAATAAGCATACAAACAAAGCAACTATAACAAGAAAGGGATATAGGAAAATGAATCATTTTGCCATTGAAGTTTACAGAATCTTTAAATTTTCCACTGAATTTCATTTTGAAGCAAAAATACCACCAATGTTTAATTGAAGAGGTAATTTTTTCATTCAATGTTTAGCTGTCCCAGTTGGCGCTCATGTGACGTGCCACTCAATGATTACGTGAACATTGACTATACATTTTTGTAGGGTTAAGGTTCTAATTTCACTTAAAATTTGTAAAATTAACAATTCAACTATTTAATTATGATCGATTTTAATGTGAAATTAAACATCAACCCTACAAAATGTACTCTCAATGTCCATATAATCATCCAGAGGCATGCCACATGAGCCCCAACTTGCACAACTTAAAGTCCAGTTAAAAATTTACACATTCAAGAAAATGTTGGAAATTTACACATTCAAGAAAATGTTGGTGGCAGTCTCGTTTCAAAATGAACTCCAGTGATAAATTTACTGATTTCGTAAACTTTTGTGGAAAAATTACCCTTTCGCCCAAACAAGAAACACCTTGAGCAATGTTCTAGAAAAAAACAATTCTACTGTACTTAATGACATCAAATTACTGTCATCAATATATGAGAACCAAAGTGTCAACAACTACTTGAATATTACTCATATAATAACATCTCTTGAAATATTCAGAAAAAAAAAGGATGAAGCTATCTGCATCAGATTCAAACTACTCTTTCGACCTTTGGCTTTATGTATTACCAACTACATACTATCAGAACCACTTGATTAACTAGAAAAGATAGCTTTCTAACTGTAATTTAAGTCTCCATCATAAAATGTGCACTACATTTCCATGATGAAATCTAACTTCTTCATACTTCAAAGCCAGAGTGATATGCTCATCTATTATGTAAAATCTATGAATATAAGAATTCTCGTTTGAGTTATGTTCCATGATGTATGTTGATTTTACAATATCAATCTTGTAATAGAACATGACTATAGAAATTATCTTAACTCATGATTGTTTCATGATATTTTTCATGCAAGTGGAAAAATCTAAGATGATTTGGTTTGAAATATCATTATTCTTTCGTAAAAAGATTGTGATAGGATGAACATTCGGTGCAAAACTTTGCAACTATGCTTTTGCATGAATTTATATTGTCAACTAATTTTTTACAATTAATTTTTATTATGAACTTCATGTCATCGACCCTAACATAATTGAGATTAAGGTGCTATTTGACGATGATAAGAATTGTCAATTGATTCCATACCTTCAATTTTTGGTGCCACGATGCCTAGGGTCAATTTGCTAAACTTCAATGAAGTGATTCCAGGAGGTCGATATTCTTCCAGTAGAGGTTCTACAGATTCTCTAATCACCAATGAAGCTGCCTAATATCATGCGAGTTGGACAATTTTAAGTTGATTAATTAAAAAAAAAGAAACAATTAGCTTACATGGCCTACTACATTATACGCCATGAAACACTAGTCGCTTCACTAATTAACAAATAAGCACAAGTTAATTCTCAGTGGGTTATCTGATGACATTCTAATGTTGAAATGAGGTAGAAATGTGGCTTACCTCTGCAATTGAAGGCCATAGTTTGCTTAGTTGCTTGTTCAACCATTTCACCTAAAAGAACCAACAATGAGACAAAGTTTTATGACAGTAGTATCGATATCGTGATCTCTAGAATGGATGATGACCTGTTCATAGACAGGAAATGATATCCACTCGGGGAAATTGTCACCACATATTTTCTTCAAGTCTTCTCGATTAAGGGATCCAAGAAGTTTTACATCTGCAGCCTGAAGGAACATGACTGATTTAAGAAGCTAGCTAAAAAATGCTTCAAGAACAAGTGAACCGCTAGTGCCAAAAACAATAGGGATAAGAAGTACTATAAAAACTAGACAAAACAAAAAGTTGAAATAATATTGCTCATTCTATCAAGAACTTAGACTATGGCCGTTTAGGATGAAACAACAAAAAGTTATCTCATCTTTTCTGATTTATGGAGTTCAAAAGCTACACTATCTAGCCAAATACTACGTACAATTCAGAGCAAGAAATTTAATCTAGTGAATGAAAGTTAATGACAATTTTTGGTGCATTGTCAAGAAATTGCATCAACATTCGACAGTTGGGAGCATGTAAATCTAATGATCTCGCAGATTCATTCACGAAGAATGACATGTATATATACCATAAATTTCGAACCCAAAATGAAAAAAGGCAAAAGATCAGGAAGATGGAACTAGATACCTTTGCGATTCTCTTATAACTCCGGTACCTCATCATTCGCTCCCAGCCGACCATCAAAGCGATCCCGAAGATCATCCCGACAAAAATCCCTGAAATCAACCCCATTTTCCTGGCTCCCAAACACAAATTCCAATCAGCGGCGCGAGAAAATTGTATCCATAATAACAAAACATACAATCACTAATTTCCACCATGCAAAAAGGAAGAGAAAAGAGTGAATCACGCAAAAAGAGTGATCTGAAACAAGCTGAACCCAACCTTCGATGATGAATTATACTATAACACTGAGCGAGGAGTAGAATGAGAGCCAACACGTTCGAAAAATTCCTGCAAGTTCGGTGATTAGTTACGAACAACTAATCTGTTTAATTAAATATTTTAACGTGCGTTATTGTTATTTATGGCGTCTATCATGCCACGTTGGATTTTCAAGTGTCGCGCTCTTTGCTCTGATGCATGTTTTTAGGGATGGGTTTTTCTATGGTGCTTCCTAGACACGGCATGATACATATTTTTTGAATAAATTGAATCAGATATATCAAAAGTATATTCTTCATTGTAAATCTATACCTGAACAAAAATTTATTGCAAAAGTGACTCTAAAGTATAAGTATGTTGCAAATTTATACCTGCGACTTAATATACGTTAAAACTTAACGAAATTTATCGGGAAAATGCTCAAATTAACCTTTATGGTTTCTAAAATGTGTTGAACACCCCTCTAATTTATAAATTCATTTTTGAATCATTATTCTTTATCATATGTGTATTTTTTTTAAATAACCTTCCCAAATTACTAATACTAATTTTAAATTGAGTCTAAAATATCCAAAAAATTATAAAATATGAAAAGAAATGTTTCAAATAATATCAATAATAATCTTTGTACTAAAACTTACCTTTTTATTATGAAAAAATAGTAATTATCAAAATAAAATGTAAAAATGAACAATAACTTTATAAAAATCTCCAATATTATTAACATATTTAGATAATGTAAAAACAATCTTCAAATAGAATATTAAAACATCGAACCAATAGACATTTTTTAATAATTTTCAATATATTTTAACAACTTACAAATTAAACTGAAAACACTTTCCTATTTTTTTTTCATAACTTTAAAAATTCTAATATCCATTTTTTCCTTTTATTTCTAGATATTTATTTTTTACAAGTTTTTCATATTTAATCATAAATTTACATAAAAATATTATCTATTTTATACTTTGTTTCATATTTGATAAATTGTTTTGGATATTTTAGATTCGATTTAAAATTAATATGAATAATTTAGGAATATTATTTTTAAAAATACACATTGATAAAGAATAATGACTCAAAAATAAAATTATAAAGTTAGAGGGTTGTTTAACACATTTTAGAAATCATAAAGGTCAATTTGAACATTTTTCTAATAAATTCCGTTAAGTTTTAACGGATGTTAAGTTACAGGTATAGATTTGCAACGTACTCATACTTTAGAGTCATTTTTGTAACAAACGTTTGTTCAGATATAAATTTGCAACGAAGATGATACTTTAGGTACATCTAGTGCAATTTACTCTATAATTTTTCTTTTAAGGCAACAAAGATTTATTATTAGAAAATAAAAAATACATCTATACCCAAAGAGAAATTTGGGAAGAAACTTCAACACAACCAGTGGTGTATTGAAGGGGTGTCCATGGACACCCTTTGTTTTCCAAAATTATTTATAATGGTATATAAAATATTAATTGAAACCCCTTTAAAATTTAAATGAGTTTTTATATTTTAAATAGAGGCAATTACTTTTTTGAAGATTACTTAATTGATAGCATATATTGAATAATATGTATTCAATAACATTAGTAATGATAGTAAAATTATAAAAAAAAATTCAAGGGATGAAGAATCAAAAAGAGCAATTGTATTACACTTTTTTACATTTTAAATTTTATCATATAGTTTTATAATTTAGTGTGTATATCCATTATGATAGATGACTGTATGTGATGAGTTAAGTGAATCAAGACTCTCATCTGCTCCATTTTAATAATTCAGACATTTATTTATAATATTTTTTATTCAGATCCTTAATAATTCATTTACCTTGATCCAGAATAACCATGTGTATTTAAATCCAAGGTACTTTTAGTTCCCAAGACACAATCATACCTTTTTGCCTTTTCATTTCCTACTGTTCCAAGAAGACGGTGTATGATCAAACATATAAAAAGTTAAGCTCCAAATTACTCTCTCCGTCTTTATTTAATGATTACGTTTAATTTTTAAATTTTTATTTAATTTAATTTTTTTGTAGAAATAATTTGTTAAAAAAATTGAAACCAATATTTTTAGAAATTAAACGTATTAATTTATCTTATGTATATAAGTTACTTAATTTTATATATTAAAATATTGATAAAAAAAATATATAAATTTAATATTAAAAAAAAAAAACATAACTATTAAAAATAGACAACTATTAAAAAGAGACAAAAGAAGTAATTTTTTAAGTTACTGTGATTTTAGTGAGTTGCACGTCATTTTTCGGCAAGTGGGGAAGGGAAATGGGGTAGAAGATTTGGACTCCGCCATGGCACCATTGAATCACCATCGTTATCAGATTCTCTTGTTTCAGGTATCAGCAATGCCAATAACCATGATAAGCGAAATGAGAGTTCTGTCAAACAAACTCGCATTCGTCTCTTGTTTCAGGTATCAGCAATGCCAATAACCTGATAAGCGAAATGACCACAAGGTACCTTATCCATATTTTGACAATAGATTAAACCTGAAGTATCTGAAACCATGTAGAATTACAAGTTTACAACTTTAAAGGACAATGAGGTTAGTCAAACTCCTAGCATTTACACATGCCAGTAGGGTCAGCATTCTGAACTATCCATTGATGCTCCATTATCTTCTCGAGAGAAAGCCTCTTTGAGGAATCTTTCACCAGTAGCTGCAAATAAGATTCAGGATCAATCTTTGAGGAATCTTTCACAATTCCTTCACATGCTTCACTGATAACCATATTACCTTAGTGATGAGATGTTTGGCCTCGATAGAGACCTGTGGTGCTGACGGGAAACTCAGGTCCACCTTCACTATCCTGTAATGTAATGAACAGCATGCTGGCGTTATGCATGGACTTCCCTTCCCCACTAATGAACTTTCTGCAGGTGAAGAATTTTAATGATTTGACCCCTCTTACCTCTTGAATGTGTCATTCTGACTCTCTGCTTCAAATGGTGGGGAGCCATACAAGAATTCATAACACAGAATGCCTAGAGTCCAGTTATCAACTGCATAGTCATGCGCTTTGTTCTCGACCATTTCAGGTGCCAAGTAGTCCAGCGTCCCACACATGGTGCGTCTCTTGCTGCTTGACTGGACAGACCATCCGAAGTCTGCAATCTTTAATCGACCCTGTGAAGAGTAGATTTAACCATTTTATACATACTTACATACTACTTCCATGAATGTGAGTTCCACAAGCTAGAATTTCATGCAGGCATAGGCTCCAACTTAAATCATGGCATGCAAAAGAACAAAATTAGGTACAACATGTGGAAGGTAGCAGATCCCCACGAATCTGTGGTCCCAAGCAGAGATTTGTGTAGTAAGTTTTCAGCATTATTCATCAATGCAAAATGTTCTGAAAGATGCTTGAAGTTGAAGTTCCTCAAGTATGCATATGGAACACATAACTTAGTTGGGTGAAGCAAAGGCAAATGTCCAATGATGAAGCAAAACACTTGAAAACAGCATACCTCATGATCAAGGAGCAAATTTTCTGGCTTAATATCTCTGTGAATCACATGCTTCTCATGACAATACGCCAAGGCTTTTGCTAGACTAGCTATGTACTGAAACCGACAATTGTTAAAACAACAACAATATTATTCCAGAGCATTAACAAACTAGTAATTGAAATGGGTAAATGTTCTTGTTACAGTAGCAGCTTGCTTCTCGCTAAGGTGGCCTTTTTTCCTTAGCTCTTTGTACAGCTCACCGCCATGAGCGTACTCGAGGATCAAGAAAATGCGCTCGCTATCATGAAACCAGCCATAGAGGCGCAGAACATTTGGGTGACGAAGACTGCTCTGAATTTCCATCTCTCTCTTCAACTGATTATGAATCCTGTACTTCTCTATCTGCTCCTTGAACAGAACCTTTAACGCAATGATGTATTTACTCTGCGGAAAACAGTTCCCGTCAATTAGGGCTGAAATTGGGTTCAAAGCCTGAAGCTTTTTTGGGGTTTTTTCTACTAGAACCAAAATCAGAGCGAAAATACGTACTTTCACTTCTCTGGCGAGATAGACTCGGCCGAACTTGCCTCGGCCAAGAGGTTTCCCGATCTCGAAATCCTCTAACGACCATCGCTTCTCTAGGTTTTGAACTTCGTTTTGGATTTTCGATGCCCTTCTGTAGGTCATAGCCGTTTTGCTCTGGGAATTGATCTTGAGAGAGGACGTGACTGTGTATCAATTGACAATTAACGCCTCTATTTTCAGCTTGTAGAGGGTACTCTCAATTTGAAAATTTGAATCTGGTATTCGGACTGCGGTTCACAGGAAATTCAACCAGAGAAGTACATTTTGGGTCCTCTAAAGTTACTCATTTTAACGATTAAGTCTGGAAACTTCAAGAACTAACAATTCAGTCCTAAACGTTAGGTGTGTGATCACATTTAGTCTTAAACTACAGGTTCGAGACATGTGCTGACAGATATTGGGAAAAAGTTCCATTTTTCCATTAATGTTTGGTAAAAAGTTTATTTTTGCATTTTTTTTTTCTGGTAACAAAATGTCACTACTGTCATTGTTTTAGGTCCTCATTTACCATTAGACGTTAAAATTTCCTACGTGTCGTCTGATTTTCCACCGTGTACAAGTTGTGTGTTGATGATCTGGCAAACTATCTCCTCTTGCTCCAAAACGATGTCGTGTAAGAAAGTGTCTCACAGAAGCCGCCTGGTAATTTTGATCTGATATCGCTTGGTAACTCCGATCAAGTCCCTAAACTGACCATCGTGAAATATTTGAGAAGCGATGTCGTCCAAACCGTCAGGCCGCTCCGATCTCGCTAGTGTCAACCTTTCATCTCAACCGTCGATCCAGAAAAGGAGCCGGGATCGATGCGGCAGTGGGCGATGCAAAAAGGTATTTCCATGGCAGGAAGAAGACAGAGATGGGGAAGGATGAAGAGCAAGCTCCAGAAACCGAAACTGGGTGTTGTGCATGAAATCTCACAACCTAAACCTAAATCAGGAGTCACTTTCACAACCAGATTTGCTAGAGCCGGAAGAAGACGGAGAGGGGGAAGAATGGGCGTATGGAGCAAAAAGGTATTTTTGTTAATTTGCACCACCATAATGTTAGTTCAGCCGGAGTAGCTGTTGGAGCCAGTTCCTCCTCTTCCAAACTTTGAGTGGGATCCTCATCACAACCATCAGATTTGGGTCGCTAAACACCAGATATGGGTTGCTAAAGAAAGACCATATCTGGTAGAGGATTTAAGAGAGGGATCCGCAAGGACTTGCCCAAGCTTAACCGTTGTATAGAGTTGTTGTCGATGCAAGAGGAGCTGAGGCAAGCAAGGAAGGCAGATTTTCCGACGGCTGATTTTCGTGAAGGATGGTGACAGGGCTAGCAACCAAAAAGTTAAAGAAATTATATTACACCTCAGCCATACCACATATACAAAAAAAATTATATGTAATTACACCTTACCATGCCACATCACCAAAGATAGGAAACGTCAAACATCCGTGACGGAATATTCGAGAATATTCCCTCCGTCACTCAAAGTAATGGCTTTAGGGGTCCAAAAAGGTATTTCAATGGTAATAGCAGACTAAAAAATGTTCAGAAATTGCAATAGTGAACCTTAAAAAAAAATAAATGCAAAAAGGGCCCTTTCGCCAAAAGTTAGTGAGAAAAATGGACCTTCTCCCACAAATATTTGACATGGCATGTAAAGATGCTGGATTCAAAAACTTAAATGACCGATTTGTTAAAAACCTTGGCACGTTGGAGGTAGTTCGAAAACATAAAGGACTCAAACGTTACTATTATAAGTATTAGGACTAGTTATATGCCATGTCAAATATCTGTCAGCCACATATCTCAAACTCTTAGTTTAAGACTAAAAGTGATCAAGGTACCTAACATTTAGGATTGAATTGTTAAAATGAGTAAACTTAGAGGATAAAAAATACACTTCTCCCAAATTTTGAGGGTCTAATTACCTATTGTTCCCTAAACTATATTGACTCAATAACTTTAATCTCTCGACTATAATTCATTCTCATTCAGTCTCTCAATTACAATCCGTTCAAACCTTTTAATTCTTTAACTACATCACTATTTGTTAACCTTGGCGAAAAATACTATAGTCATTTGAATTTCAATCATAATTTATATACCCAAAACTTGTTAAATTATCATGTTATTCCTTTCCACCAAAACCAAACCCCTGCATTGTGATTGAGACCTAAGAACTGGAATTCTCCACAAAGCTAGGCCATTATGGAGCTAACATGAAAAGGAAAAATGTTGCAATGGAATATTAATATCTTTTTGTTTGCTCTTAAAACTCATACTCTTTTGCTTTCGATTTAGTACAAAACATCTTGCCAAAGATCGTAGTGTTGAATTTGTTATCTTCAAATCACTTTTTGTTTTGATGATTCCAAAACTTTGAGAACTTATTTGTAAAGTTTTGATAAACTTATGAGCACTCACCGAGAATATTAATTCTTGTGTGATTAGATAAAATGCAATGGGATTAAATTACAAAGTATGCAAAAGTACAAGAATTCATATATTGTGAAGAACACTTTGCATGTTTCGGGTTATGAGCATTTAGATCCAATTTCATGATTAATGTGGATTCATTTCTTAGCCATATTTGTACAAAAATTGAATGACTAATGCTGGTATTACATCGCTAGAAGCAACAGTAGAATTATCAATTAGAATGAAGAAGATATTGGATTGTCAAATTACAATCTGATCATTTATGGAAAGAAATCAAGGAACGCTTGATGTAGCATGAATCAATGCGTTGATACCAGGATTGCTCAAAATTCAAGCTTCATGAATCACAAACTTCAAGGAATTCATACAAGAAGCAAATCACTCCACTACTGAGCATCAACAATGAATGAAAGAATACAAGCTCAAAGCTCATAAGAGAAACCAAGATGAATGAAGAAAAACCATCAAGTTCCTGAAGCTAGTCTTCATCAACGCGTTAATGGAATGAAGAACAGAATATGTGAAGATCTACAATGACTAGAAATCAATTTGACAACGGCCAGAAAGCTCCAAAATGGAAACTATTCATACCCAACGGCTATGAATTGATACCAGACGCTCCTACCCATTTTGAAGACGTTAGAGCCTATAAAAGCCGAAGCAAATATGAAGAACAGAAGATACACAACTGATATACTATTCATCCCTGTACATTCTGTGAATACTCTTCATCTTCATCACTCACATAGTTCAGAAAAGAAACTCTCAAGCTATCACTCACAAAGTTGGAATCATCTAGAAGCTTTGACTACACCAGAAGAGAGTTCATCATCAACATAGAAGCCTACTCCACTCTTTACATTCTTATTCTATAAAAGATGCTATCTCTCGAGCTTATATTGATCAACATCATTAGTTAGTAGTGGTAGACCAGTTCTATATCACTGATTATGTGATATTTCCCAAGAAAGAGGAAGGTTGATAGATTGCTTTATCAACGCGTTGATCATAGCATTGTTGTCATTCTTTCTAAGTCCTGTTTGTTAGGGAACCTTGGCGTAAAGTCTTATGTGTCGGACAACCATTGTACAAAGTCTTGTTAGTCAGGCATTTGAGAAAGTCTTGTTAGTTAGGCACCTTGTTAAGTCATGTTTGTTAGGCATTTGTGGCATAAAGTCTTGTTTGTCAAGTAACCATTGTTCAAGTCCTGTGTGTCAGGAAATCTGTATAAGCCATGCGTGTTAGGCCTCAGTTCTAGTGGAAAATCTCAAGTGTGACTTGAGTAGAGGTCGTATGTCGAGTTGACCGAACCTCTATAAATCCATGTGTCTCTCCTTCTTCTATTTACTTCTGTCAAGTGCACACCATCAACGCATTGATATCTTGCTACTGCAAGTATACTCAACTCTAGTTTTGGTTGAAAAGCTAAAGGTTTTAAACTTGTTTTAAGACCAATTCACCCTCCCTCTTGGCCATACTTGGGTCTACAATTGGTATCAGAGTAGGTTTTCTTTTGAAGAACCTTGCAGTTTAAAGAAGATCAGATGGCCAGCACATCCATGTATGAAGGACAGAGCACAACCAAGCCTTCACTCTTTGATGCTACAAATTTCAAATGGTGGAAGAACAGAATCAGGATCCACATCCAATCCATTGACTTTGCCATATGTATCATCATGGGAAATCAGATTCCTACCAAGAAGACTACTGAAGGAATTGAAGTTCCAAAGAAGTACTCTGAATATGGATGAGATGATGATCAGATGTGCACACTCAACGCCAAAGCTATCAACATTCTCTACTGTGTAATGACTCCTGATCAGTACAATCTCATCTCCTCATGTGACAATGCACATGATTTGTGGAACAAGCTTCTAGTCACCTATGAAGTTACTACTCAAGTCAAAGATACCAAGAAACATATCCTAGTTAGAGCATCTGAGTTATTCAAAATAGAGCCCAAGGAGAGCATTGAACACATGTTCAAAAGATTCAATGAGATACTCACTCCTCTCAAGCAACTGGGCAAAACTTATACAAATGAAGAGCTAGTCAGGAAGATCCTATGGAGTCTACCTTCTAGCTGGATAACCATTGTGGAATCCATCAATGAAGGTGGAAGAATGGAAACTCTTACCATAGATGAGTTGTTTGGAAAACTACTCACATATGAGATGAAAGCAAGAGAAGAAGAAACACTACTAGAAAAACTGTCAAAACCAAAGGTCAGTACAAACGGGCCAACCCGTTGGTAAAAGCATAAACCAACG
>JBBYHH010041993.1:0-16139 GCA_038382905.1 Daphne laureola
GTTGCTCTTGCTTGGTGGCCAAGGTAGACATGAAGAGGCTAAGGTATTCTTGAGCTTTCTTTGCCCTAGATCTTGTCATAGGTCCTCCCAAGCCTTGAAGTGGACGAATTCATCCTTGAGAAGCTTCATTGGTTCCATTGGAGGAGGGTAGGCCATGGGTGCTAGCACTAGGTGCCAAAGGTGGAGGCACCGGATGAGAAAGGTGGGTAGCACCCAAGGCTTGCCCATCCGAGACTAAGGGCAGCTTCAAATTTCCACCCCCCTTGTCACTCCCCTTGCAGTCTCTTGCATATTCATCTCCATACATTGATCTTGCTAGGATTATATCACCGAGATTTGACATATCCAACTATTTTTGCATTAAGTATTTAAACTCCTTAAGAAGTGTTGTGTCATTCCCAGTATAGATCAAATCATCTACAGATACACTAAAAATGATTAATCCTCCTGTGTTGTTCTTCTTAGTGAACAATGTTTGTTCATTTTCACACTTGTTGAAACCTTTTTGAATAAACGAACCTTCCAATCTGCTGAACCAGGCCCTGAGAGCTTGTTTTAGTCCATAGAGAACTTTTTGAAGCTTGTACACTAGGTGTTCCTGCCCTTTTCTTTCATACCCTTCAGGTTGAGCAACATATATATCTTCAGCTAAATCTCCATGTAGAAATATAGATTTTACATCTAATTTCCAAATAATCCACCCTTTCTTTGTTGCCAAAGAGATCACCATCCTTATTGTATCCATTCTGCCCACTAGCGCATAAATTTCATTGTAATAAATTCTAGCTTTCTGAGAATATCCTTTAGATAGTAGTCTATCTTTATGCTTATCAATCTCTACATTATCCCTATATTTTATTTTATACACCCATTTGACTCCAATCAACTTTACTCCAAGTGGTAGAGATGTCAGAGTCCATGTTTTATTTCTCACAATAGAAGTAATTTCAGCAGCCATAGCCTTCCTCCATTCTTCATACTTTGTTGCTTCTTCATAAAATATAGAACTTGAGTTTAGTGTCGTACTTACTGGTGCAACTAAAGCCATTTATTCATTAGTTAAAACTGAATCGGTGACATAATTTCTCAACCATGTTTGCTATTTTCTCACCCCTATTTCTCTTTGTCCCTCATATTCTTCTTGATTGTTTGTAGCAAGTTCTTAATTTCCTTTTGCAATAGGTTCTTCTCTATTTCCCTGCATCTGAACTTCCATTTCATCCTCTTCAATTTCTTCATTATCATTTCATTCTAGATCCATAAGTGTATGATCTTTATGAGCCTCATTCCAGTCTCAGTTCTTGTTTTCTTCAAACACAACATCCCTGCTGATAATATTTTTATGTGTGTTGGGATCATATAACCTGTACCCCTTGGATTCTTCACTAAAACCAACAAACACAGATGTCAAGCTTCTTTTATCCAATTTATCTCTCCTGGGTTCTGATACATGAACAAGTGTCAGTGCCTCAAACACCTTGAAGTGACTAATTGTTGGTCTTATACCACTTCATGCTTCCTGAGGTGTTTAATCCTTCAAGACTCTTGTTGGGGATCTATTTAGAATGTAGAAAGCCAGATTTACAGCCTCTATCTAGTTTCATTTTGGCATTCCTCTATCTGATAACATAGTTCTCACCATATTCATCACTGTTCTATTTTTCCTCTTTGCTACTTCATTGTGTTCAGGTGTTTATAGAGTACTGAGTTGCATTTTAATCCTTTGTTCTTCACAATAATCATTAAATTCCTTTGAAACAAATTCTCAAACTCTATATGTTCTTAAACACTTGATAGACATCCCAACTTCCTTCTCAACCTTTATTTCAAATTTCTTGAATTGTCAAAGGTTTCATATTTCTCACATAATAGAAACATCCATGCTTTCTACTATAATCATCAATAATGCAGAATATGTGCATTTTCCCTACTATTGGAAAGATGATAGATAGGTCCACATATGTCTGCATGTAGAAGTTCTAATTTTTCCTCGACTTTCCATGTACTCTTGTTTGGAATTGGCTCTCTATGCCATTTTCCTTCCATACAACATGTGCATGATTCTGTTTCTTTAGGAACCATGGGGAGACCATGAACCATCCCTTGTTTCTGAAGAGTTATTAAATCTGTATAGCCGAGATGTCCATATCTTCTATGCAATAATGAAATTGAAGCGTGAGTATTAGTTAGAAAACACTTGACTGATTCTAAATATACTACAAACATTCTATTACTGCTCATGTGTATATTCATAATTAGGCCTTCCCAGGATGAAAGACCTTGCATAAGCCACCTTGAATTAGTTTACTCAGACCCTTTTTTGGCAATTGGCCAATACTTAACAGATTATTTCTGAGATCAGGAACAAAATAAACATCACTTAGAACATGCATGACCCCTCAACATTCTATCTACACAACACCCTTCCCTATTATTTTCAATTTGTTGTTGTTTCCAAATTTGACAGTCTGCTGGAAAGATTCATCCAGGTTTGTAAACAAGTGTGTCCAACCACTCATGTGGTTTGAACAACCAGAATCCAAAAACCATTCTTCTTCGTTTCTTAGTTCTTCTTCATTAGTGATAACAATTCATTACCAAGGTCGGAGGAGCTTCCAATAGAGGAGATCCAATCCGGCGGAGAGGTCCAAAACATATTCAACAACAAACACACAAATGGAGCATAGTGATCCATCAAACCATACTTATGCTCCACTCTCCAGAGGGAGACATATTGATATATATAGGTATAACCCAACCAGGTGACCAGACAAGCCCAGGCTCGGGCAAAGCAAGACTTGATTCCCATAAGTCAACCATTAACCTGATAAGGCAACTCTCTATTCTGGAAAGGGATGAACTCTCATTAATTTCCCTATTAATCCATCATTAATGACTTAATATTTCTACCTCATAAACTCTACTATATAAAGAGCAAGATATTCATCATCCAGGTATCTTCTAGACACTCAACATTCTCCTACAATCTACACTCCAATTCCTTACTGACTTAATATTGATAAAGGGTGTCAATATGACAAAATATTACTTGATCCCCCTATTTGTACATCGAGTGTTGAAGCTGTAGTGAGCATTGAGGAATTGAGTTTCGAGTGGTAATAAGCCTCAGTCTTTTTTCCTAAAGGGATTGAGGATGAGGGTTTGTGGCCTTGAAACTCGAAGGTCTTGTGTGATAATAAGCCTTGTGTTGTTCCAAAGAGGGTGATTTTGTGGTTCTTTTAGGAGTCAATATACATCATAAGTATTTGTCGAACCTTGAGGAGTCAATAGTTGTCCCAAGGATTAGTGGAACCACAAGGGGTTGATGTGGTAAAATAATCTCAACCTTGAGGGGTCGAAGTAGAGTAATCCAGACCTCAAGGGGTCAGTGTAGATGAAATCTAATACTCATCGGCTCCTGACCTTGAAGGGTCGATATTGAAGAAATCCATACCTTGAGGGTCAATCGAAAGAATCCCAGACCGCAAGAATCTATTTATAGAATTTAGGACCTCGATGGTCAGTTTAAGACCTCAAGGCTATCTGAAGAAGGCATAAAATTTATGGAACTAGGGGCCAGGTCATCGTAGACAATAATAACCAAAACAAAGTTGTGTGTTTACTTGCCCTCATAGTTGGTATCTCAAGGGGTCGATTTGACCAAAGTTGTGTATAAATTAGAGAATGAAGAATAGTATTGCCCTTGAAGGTAGCATTGTATAAAAGAGTTGATGGAGTCATTCTCGCAAAGTGTTGCTTGTGATACGTGCTTGAACTTTGGTTTGAAATGCACAAATTTGGGTGCCTTGTTTCTAACCTACGTGGTCAGTTTGGTCCGAAGGATTTGGACGTATTTGAACTTTTCCACTTTTTATAAAACCTATTGCTTTAGTCAGAAAATATGTCTGAAGAATAATTCAATGTAAAACACAAGTCATGTGCAATGTATGGTGACATAGTGATCATATGTTAGGCCCATATATACCAATGTGTCCCCCTCTGGAGAGTGGAGCGTGGGTTGATGGGTCCTTGTTCTCCATTTCTACTTTTATCTGGTTTGAATCCTATATTGCGCTTGTTTAGCTTACGAACCTAATTCCCTTTATTTGTATCTTGAGGGTTTGAGGTGCGGTGAACATCAGAAATTGAGCTTTAAAGGCTTTGAAGGATGATAAGTCTCATAAGTTCTTCCCTCAAAGGGATTAAGGATGAGTTCTTATGGGCTCGTACATTGTAGGAATTCAGGGGTGATGAGCATTTGTGGACCCGTACCTTGTATGAATTCAGGAATAATGAGCCTTCTAGACTCGTGTCTTGTGAGTGAGCAATTTGGGCTCCTAGTAGGATGAGACCTTGAGGGGTCAATGTATAAAAAATCAAGACCTCGAAGGTCAATTTCAAGAATTCCAGATCTCGAGGGTCTATTTGAAGAATTCTAGACCTTGTGAGTCTATATGAAGAAATAAATACCTCGTGCGTCAATTTCAACAATTCCAGACCTTTTGGGTGTATTTGAATTTTTTTAGACCTCCAGGGCTGATTTGAAGTATTTCAGTCCTCGTGGGTCTACTTAAGTTTTTAAGATCTCGAGGGTCAATTTGAAGTAATCCAGACCAAGAGGGGTCAATGTAGAAGAAATCTAGACCTTGAGGGGTCAGTGTTGATGAGAAAGTATGATTCGGGGATCTCGATTTCTGGAGCGATTATCAATAGTGCTCCTGACTCGTATATGAAGAATCTAGGATGTACCTCAGAAACTGCAATGACTCGAAAATGAGGATTTTTTGGAGCAACGATGGCTCGAGGTTGATGGGTAGCGAGCATCGAGGGCTCGACCTCGAAATAGTGAAGGGTAGCATGCGTCGTTGGCTCTATCTCGAACGAGTTGGGGGAGCTTCTAGCTCGAACATTTGCAAAAGTGGGTGGAACCTATGGATACACTAGCCCTTTTTGGCATCGAGGGTGAGATTTAGGGGGCGGAACCCTTTTGAATACACTAGCCTTTTTTGGCATCAGGAATGAAAGTAGGGGTGGAACACTTTTGGATACCCTAGCCTTTTTGGCGTCAGAGGTGTAAATAGGGGTGGAACCCTATAGTGATTAGTGGGATAACATAGTTCTCTGGCCTAGGTCATCGTATAGTATAGTAACTAAGCATTTTTTGTAATTGCTTGTCCTTGATAGTTGGTAGTCCCGGAAGCCGAGTCGTTTGATTGGAGAAGGGAGGCATATTCTTTTTTTTTGGGATTGAATTGCAGAGAGAGTTGTTGGGCTCGTTCTCACGAAGTATTTTGTGATATGTTCTTGTTTGAGAATGCACAAATTTGGGTGCCTCATTTTAGATCCAAGTGGTCAGCTTGCTCCGAATAATTCAGAGTTATTTGGATTTTTTCATTTTTTCGAAAACCTGTCACTTTGGTCAAAAAAATATCTCTGAAGAACAATTCAATGTAAAATAGAAGTCATGAGCAATATATTTTATACCCTTGTCTCGAGTCCATCATGTCTGATGTGTACAAGTTATATTATATCTAGACATCATAAGGGTTTACCATGAATGTGGCATGTCCATATGAGTTGTGTACAATGTATGATTATTTGAAGAAAAAAATAAGGAGTACCTCCGATGGCGTCTTGACGTGTTCAAGGACTGGAACAAATAGTATATAAAAGACTATTTGGGGTCTCTTTTATATAGAACTTTTATGTTGGAGAAATCTTTTATATGCGGCTTTGTAGAAAAAAAAAATCCAACCTGACACAACAGAAAATTGTTGGTTATATACCTTAGGCAAGGCGAACCTTGGGTAGGAGATGCAATGCTATAACCCTTGGAGGAGTTGTGGAGCTTGAATGAAGCATTACAAAAAGTTGATGGCTCTTTTTCAAAGTGCTTGAAATTTATGGAGTTTGAATTTGAGGACTTGTCTATGCTTTGTAAACTATAAAGCCACATCACAAGGCTACAAAAATATATTAATAATAAATCTTGTATTAGAATAAGATAAAAATATAGTTTAATGACCCATATCGTAAATTGTTGGATATGGAGGGACTGAGATTGTATTTTCCCATGATTGATGGTCCAAGAAGGCTGGAGTGCCATGGATATTTGTCAGTCATAAAACATAGGATTGATTTGAAACAATCAACAAACTTGTGGTATCATTGACCTGTTGAGTCAAACACTCAACTATTAGTGTAATAAAATATTTCAAGGTACCTAAAATGTCAGTACAACAAACTGAATGGTTTAAGTAGGTAAATCTATCAAGCCCTTAATTGGTGCTTGGGAAAAACTTTTGAAAAGGTTGAAGGCCTATTTGTCAGAATCTTAACACTTAAGTGAGCATAGGTCATTTGAGTATTAGAATTGGATGTATTTCTAAAGGAGTGGAATTTGGTCCCTCAAATGTGTCAGTTTGCAGAGACAAGGGTTTGTAGTGTGGAAATCCACATAAATGTTTTAATCTTTGAATTTGAGTTGTCAGCTGGTCGTGACTCTATCGAGCATACATTTGGGTGTAGGTTTGATCGACCTTTGCTGGCTCTCACCGTCGTCGACCGATGAAGCATAAAGGGGCTTGGGGTGAGGCCGATGGTTACAACGATCAATGCAACTTGGTTTGCTTGTCACTCGAGCTTCCAGTTCCGGATTTGGTAGTGGAGATCTCAATGAGTCTAGTTATTCCAGATCAGATTTGGGATGAGGATCCCTAGTGTTGGGTGTTGTTGTGCTTAATTTACGGGCAACCATTTTTTTATCCAGATAGACTCTCCTTGATTTTGGCGATTCCTGGATAGATCTCGGAAGATAATGTCTCAGATGTGGAGGTAGTTCGATCGATGGCTTTATTCTTTTAAGATATTTGTTCAGAGGTCTGGCGGATTCACGCAGTATGGAGAGACTCATGCACCAATAGAGGGCCAGTGATTTCGGTCCTTGTGGCAGAGACTCTTGCCAGACTTAGCCAGACTTGGGTGCGTCAATGACACTTTTGGTGGTGTGAATGTCATGGCATGTGACATCATTCACGGGATGCCGATTTTGGTGCTGTCGGTGTAGGATTTTCTCGATCCCGGTTGTTCCTAGTGGAGGCAAAAATCACGAAAAATAAGCACAGAGTCGACCACTTGGGTCGGGTGGAGGCGGTATGAAACTGAAATGAGATGTGAGCTTGAAAGCTCCCCAACAGTTTTGATGTACAAAGGTGCTTTGAAGTTGAATCATGGTTGTCCGGTAGGGGGGCCTTGACACAATATGGAGGGGCTGGTATGTAGGGGCTCGTGTGAGCCTTGCTGGCAACTGGAAGGACTGCTAGTGGTGGTGGGGTTGTCGACCATGGGTCATTTGCATTTTGGCTTTGTTCGTGAGACCATGAAGGCGGAAAGTGAATTTTGCGTATAATTTTACAGTCTAGAGCATGAAATAGTTTTCGGATCTCTGATTATGGGTTCAGGTTTTATAGAGCATTACCCTTATCTCAATAACCTCATCCCTAGTTGTTCCATTGGTGGACTTAAGGTATGATCCGCCGGTTCATGTGGTGGCGAGGAGCTACGTTCATGATTCATAAGTGGTGGAGGTTGTCTTGACAGCCTCATCTCCTGGAGCGGCAGATTTTGCGGTGATTATCTCATCGACAGAACATCAATTGATCTGCTATCAAAACATGAATCTACTCAGCCTTTAAAAATATGAACAAAAGGGGAAAAGTGAGCAGAACCACGTCAAGTAATGTTTGGTCCTCTGTTACAGATCACTCTTTTTTAGTGATGGAGGTGCGAGTCCATGATCCTTTGGAGGTTGAAGGTGGCGGAGATCGGCCAGAGATCTTTGTCTCCAATTTCCTCAAGTAATCTCCTTCAATTAAACAAAAGGAGTCCAAGCTGAATTTTATAAATATAGGAAGATAGACAATAAATACTTCCCTGAATCACGAGGGCCTGCAATATAGCGATGGTTCAAGCATTTTTTTTGGGTATTGTAATTGCTGCATTTTTGTTGCATTTGATGGTCAGGGGCGGCTACACATTTATGGTATGGGATGCCAGTGTCGGCCTCCTCTAATATGAGGTTTTTCGTGTTGCTGATGGTTATTGAACCTTCAAATAACATTTGGCTATCGGTGCTTGCGGGAGATTGGTTCGAACATGGAGAACAAGAGAGAGGGATATTCCCACAAATGCCATCAAATTGATACAATTAGTTACCAAGGTCCGAGGAGCTGGCAATAGAGGAGATCCAATCTAGCGGAGAGGTTCATGCAAGAAGAAAGCATTAGGGAGGACCAAGGGTTTGGACCCGTGGGACCTCCTCCGACGCTCAAGTTAGTAAGGAATTGGAGTGTAGATTGTAGGATAATGTTGAGTGTCCAGAAGATATCAGGGTGATGAATATATTGGTCCTTATATTGTAGAGTTTATGAGGTAGAAATAGTAAGGCATTAATGATGGATTAATGAAGGATTAATGGCTATTAATCCCCTTCCATAATAGAGAGTTGCCTTATCAGGTTAATGGTTGACTTATGGGAATCGGGTGGGGCTTTGTCCAGGCCTGGGCTTGGCGGGTTGCCCGGTTGGGTTACACCCGTATATACCAATGAGCCATCAAAAGCATTTCCTCTTTCTTATTCTCTGTAATGTAATTTTTTTCTCTAGAACACTCTTTTGCAAAGTGTCCTAGTTTATGATAGTTTTAGCACTCAATTCTAGACTTGTCGAATTGTAGATTCCACTGAAATTTGGCACGCCCTCTTCCTCTAGGACTCCATCTCCCTTGACCTCTACCTCTTCTCGTATTCCTCTCCTTGTTGACTTTGTTGGCTCCTACCACATGTTTTGATGATTCCAAAACCTTGAGGACCTATTTGCAAAGTTTTTATAAATTCAAGGTCTTGAATAAGATTACTAGTTCTTAGTTTGGAAGCTCAAATTTGTTGGGATACAATTGCAAATTATTCAAAAGAACAAGAAATTATGTGTTATTTGGATTATGTTGAACATTTCGGCCTATATACATTTGAATCGAATTTCTTGATTAATGTGGACTTGTTTCTTAGCCACATTCATAGGAAATTCAAGGATACATTTCGAAGATCAAGAATATGGAAACTATCATATGTATATCATATCAGATCGTGATGAAAATGGAAGACAAAGATGCAATCAGATCAAAAAAGGAAAGAAATCTTAGAAGCGTGTGATGCAGCTTGCATCAACGCGTTGATGGCCAATTGCTCAAGATACAAACTTCAGACTTTACAAGCCATGGAACATTCAAACATGAAGCCGTTCACTCCACTAATGAGCTACAGATATGAGAGAAGCTATACAAGTTTGAAGCTCCCAAATCTGATCAAGATTGAAGAAGAAAATCCATCAAGTTGTTAAATCCAGTATTTATCAATGCGTTGATGGAAGATGACAGAGATATTCAAAGATCTTCAACCCCTAAAAATCATTCAGCCAACGTTCAAAAAGAGCACAAAAGGAAAGAATTCATATGCAACGGCTACTAGAATATCTCAAGATGTTTCTCCCCATTTTCAATCCTGGAGCATAGAAAAGAAGAAGGAATAAGCAGAGAAGAACAACTAACACAAATGAAGAACTGCACATATTGTACAGAGCTAAATCTTCTTCATCTTATACTCACTCAAAAGATCAGAAAATATTCTCGAGCCTAGACTCACAAAGCTACAAGCATCCAGAAGATCATCATCAACAATGTTTCTATTACAGAGAGTCATCTTACAGAGAAGCCTTCTGATTTTACATCTATTCTTGTAAAATGCTTACTCTTCTGCGCTTATATTGATCAACTTCACTAGTTGGTGTTGTTAGATTAGCTCTACATCACTGATCAAGTGAAACTTCCCAAGGAAGGGAAGGTTGATAGTCTGTTCTATCAACGCGAAGTCCTGTTAGTTAGGCAGTTAGGTGTAAAGCTCTGTGTGTCAGGCAACTATTGAGAAAGTCTTGTTAGTCAGACATTTGTAAAGTTCTGTGTGTCAGGCATTGGTGAAAGTTTTGTTAGTGAGGCAAGTGAAAGTCTCGTTAGTCAGACAAGTGAAGTTTTGTGTGTCAGACAACTTTGTATAAGCCATGTGTGTCTGGCCTCAGTTATAGTGGAGAAATTCTTCAGTGTGTCTTGAAGAGAGGATGTAGGTCACGTTGGACCAAACCTCTATAAATCTATGTGTCCTTCATTCTGCTAGCATCCATATCATGCAAATCATCAACGCGTTGATACCTTGCCTATACAAGTGTTTTCAACTCTGTATTATCAACGCGTTGATCAAGAGTTTCAAGGGTTTTGGTTTCAGAACCAAAAGAGTTTTGAAATGTTTTAAAGCCAATTCACCCTTCTCTTGGCCATTTCTAGGTCTTCATTTGGTATCAGAGTAGGTTGCTTTCTCAAGAAACTTGCAGTTTAAAGTCAAGATTGGCTCTAATGGTGGTCGGCAGGCCTCTCGGCTTCGAGATCACCGATTGGTGCTGTGTGGGGAAGCCTCAATGTGTGGGTGGTTGGTTCTCGACAATGACTCGATTTCGGGGGTCACAATGGAGTTGGGTGGGTGTTTTACAAACGTTGTGTACTCAGTGTGTTTTTTGGGTGGAGTGACATGTTTTACAAGGGTGGTAGCGGAGGGAGGACTGCCGGTGGGTTTGGGGGTTGTACGTCAACTGAGGAAGAAGCCTTGGATCTGAACTCGTAGTTTGGTGGTAGTGGTTACTCATAGTTTGGACCAGAGGTCTGAGCTTTAGGCTATGGGGGTGTACAGGAAGTGAGTCGGCCTATTCACCCGTCATCTATCTCGTATGGTTCTGTAGTAGGTTTCATTGAATTTTGTCGTATCTCTTGGGCTTTTGTTGGTTGTGCCTGGTTTACAGTTTGGTTGGGTGGTCTTGTTGGTTTGGCGAGTTTGCTCATGCTTGCACGCATACAGTGAGACAACATTTGGTTCCATGGGAATCCTTATGGTGAGTCTCATTCGAGACTCCAGATCTATATTACTTCACTGTGACTTTATATGCATGTCTTTGACATTTTGTTGACTTAAGTGTTGTCATCCGATGGTCCCATACTGCTGTGTATTCGTTACAGTTCTGCTATTAGATTTTCTTTAGGATTTTTAGTCTCATGTTTAGGTTACTTTTATAGGTTCTCTAATTTGTTGGTTTGTTTGTTTTTCATTGTCTTAGTTACTTTGACTCTGACTTGTATTATTTTCTTTAAAAATAATAGTTTATCGTCTTTCTCTTAAAAACACCATTGAACCAAACATCCTAATACAAATTTGTAATACTCATTGTGTATATTGAGAAATGCATACACCTTTTTTTTTTCTTTTTCCGCAACAACATTTATAAAAAATGAAGTGGTTGAATCTCAAGCGTAGCTTTTTGTTAATGTGTCTATTCATTTCATTAAAGCCTATTTGTTTGATTGAACATTAAAGTCTATCCTAATTTCTAACCCAAATGTTACGCTCGACAAATAAAGTAGTGCGCCAAACATACAAGGCCCCATGAGTTGAGGGGTCGCAAAATTCCATTGGTAGGTGTGACATGAAGATGAAGCTAGCGGTCAAGTAGATTGCACCCACACAAAGGTTAACCCTTAGTTTGGAGGAAGTAAGAAAATTATTTTGAAATTTTTTAAAAATTATGTTTTAATTGATAGATGAGATGTATATGAATAGAAAAATTTAAAAAATATATTAGTATTGTATAGAGAATTAATGATAAATTGATAAATTTAAGATTGTTTTATGTATTGAAAATTGAAAAAGTAGGAAATTGTTTTCTTAAAATTTGACGTTTAACTGAGCCTAGAGGATCATATTTCTTGTATCACTCCCTCAATTTCAAATATGTCATAACATTAAAAACGAATTTTTCCAATTGAAATGACATTTTTCTGCTTCTATTAGATTTGGAAGGAGTAATAATGAAAATTTATGTAAAATGAGTCAATAATAAAAAAATAATTTTAATCTATATAAAAAAACTAATTTTGACAACATTTTTAGGACTGATGGAGTATTTATTTTTTAATACATTATCTAAATCGCATCTCCTAGGTTTAGAACATACATGTCTCGAAGGGGAAGAGAAAAAATTAGGAATAAAGTTTAGAAGATATATCCATGCATCCTTAAAAACATTGAATGATTTGTTGTCTTTCAGTGTATTTATATAAGATTTTTTTCATGAAGGCTTACACATATAAAATTAAATAACTTATATGTATATCATAATTTGAAATCTATATTTTTTTAAATATATACGTTTTAATTTTTGTCTCGTTATCTATCTTAATTAATAATTTGAGTCAAACATGCATTGTAATACATAACATAAAAATTAAAGATCTAAATACGTATTACTACCTAAAACTTTGTTGACTCATTCAAAGAAAGGCCTGAATTATGATTCGTCCTCTCACTCAGTGCCCAAATTATTAAAATAGTACAGATTAATCTAGAAGGGCTTTGACCAAACCGCTGTTAATTGACTAACTTGAAAAAATAATTTTTGAGCCATTTAAGTTTTGACATATTTCATATTCACTTCAAAAGACAAAATATTGTATAGAAGTTTGCCATTTTAATAAAAATATATATGTAAAACTATAAGTAGCTCATAATTCTCGAATATTAGAATTAATCTCTAAACTTCAAATTAATAGTAACAGTTACTTAAAAGTATAACTACTTTTATATCTCGTAAAATAATAAATAATGTATCATAATAGATCAATAAGTTGCGGAAAATAACTCTTAAAGTTTGAATTTATTGAAATAACATATTTATGTACTTAAAAAACATAATAGTTACATTTTATAACATCACTTTATTTTTTTTTAAAAATAGTTAAGTTTTTTTTTATAACAAGTATGAATACTTTCAAGAAATTTCAACATTATGTCCATTAACAAAAAGATCTAAAATTTTAAAATTAATCATTCCACAAAATTTTTATTCACAAATTCTCGCCATTTCTCAAAATATTTTGTTTTTCTAAAAATTTCACCTATATAAGACAATACTTAAATTTGCAATTCTAACTTATTTTTGATTTTTTCAAAGAGTTAAAATAGTTTAGGTATTTGATTATTAAGAAATGATTATAAAGTTCCTAAAGTTATTTAGTTTTATTATAAATGGCCTAAAACTAATAAGAATTATTGTTTGGTCACCCAACCGTTAGAAATCTAACGGTGTCGAACGAGTTATTGAGTCAAGTCCATTGTCCGCACTACTTTACGTGTACCTCTCAGGCGAGTCATAATTCAGGCCCTTCATCAATCAAGTCATCAAAATTCAAGGTAGTAAAATGTAATTTGGACGAAATTAAATCATTCAATTTTTCTGGAGTTTCCATAAACATTTATTTATTTTTTATGGAGGTTCCAAGTTTGTTTTTACCTATTGATTGACCATAGATGTGAACCTTAGGGTCCGTTTAGTTATGAATTTTTTTTAAAATTTTCATTTCAAGTTTTCTTTGTAAATAGTTGGGATGTATAACTAATTATTGACGAGAGAAAATTTTATTTTCAAAATTTTGAAAAATTCATGTGTTAATATAGAAAACCTTATTTTAAAATTCTTCATTTTGACACTAGAATTTTCCAAAGTTTTCTTTCCTTGATGACTAATTATACATCCTAACTATTTACAAAAGAAACTTGAAATAAAAATTTTAGAAAATTTTCATAACTAAACGGACCCTTAATTTTCCAAACCTTAACTTTTTGCATAAATGCATAAGACTTTTGTCGTCTCACTCCTCCTTCCGTTCCGCGGCCAGCTCGACCTACCAGATGGTTACGACCGCCCCCAGGTAGGCTCAAAGTTAATGTCAATGCGGCCCTAGATGTGCGCAGGGGACGGGCGGCAGTTGGCGTGGCTGTCTGTACTACAAATGGGGAAGTAGTTAAGGCTTTCTCATATGGCTTTCCATTCCTGGGTAATGAAGTTCTCTATCTAGAAGCTCTAGCATTATTGTGGGGAGTACGAGAGGCTCAACACATAGGCTTGCAGGAAGTCTTTTTCGAGTCAGACTCTCAACTTTTGGTCATGGAACTCGTGAGCTTGAGGTCCCCCTCCCGCTACTACTTTGGCGTGACTATTGATGACATTCGTTCCTCGTTATCTTATTTTACTTTTCATTCTATTTCCTTTATCCCGCGCACTGTAAATGGTGTTGCACACTGTATCGCTCGTCATGGTTTAGAGCACTTTGGTAGACATGACTGAGGTCTCTCCCCCCATCTTGGTTGTTATTGGCACTAGCCACTTGAATTGAATGAATTCATTCCCTCTAAAAAAAAAATACGTAAGACTTTTTTTGTGGTTTTTTGTGTGGTGAATATGCGATGTTCCTTTTTTTTTTTAGTAAGGGGAGAGCACACCACCCTATAATTTTATAGATAACTAGCCCAACGACACTTACAAAATATCATGATCTGAGTGAATCACACAATAGAAAAACTCAGGACTTTACAAAAAGAGCACGCTGAGGAGAAAAGCTAGAGACTAGTGCATACACAAAATACAGGCTATACAAAAAGTACCTGGAGAGAGTCTACACCTAATTAATAGGAAGGACATAATAATTACAATTCACACTGGAAATATGTCAGTTAGAATGACAGTGTTGCGCCTTTGAACCATTTGGATGGCCACTTCAATAACTGCTGGAGGAGCTCTGAATCTTCTACAATTTCTTTCCTGCCATATAACATATACCAGAGCAGCTAAAAGACTTTTCTGAAGGTTAGCTTTATATGATTTACCTCTAGCTACTTTTTTCATCCAAACACAAAGAAGGTTCCATCTGATTGGAGGGTATTGTAATGTAACCACTTTGAAGGCCTCTCTGATGACCGTGGCAGAGAAGGGACATTGGAAGAACAGGTGGTTACGATCTTCCAATTGCTGGTTGGATAGAATGCACCTCTGATCAACTGAAGGATTCCAAATAACCACTTTATCAGTTGTAGATAAGGCGTTAGATGCACACAGCCACAAAATAATGGAGGATTTGGACATATGCTTGGAGCCCCATACCAATGTATGCCAATTAACGAGATCAAAGTTCTCCACCACATGTAGGTAGGCTTCTTTCATTGGGAACTTCTCCAACTGTAATAGTTGTAGCCTGCTAAAAAAAATCTTGAAAAGTTTCTCTAGCATTGAACAAGGCTTTGATCATAATAGAGGCTTGTTTCGGTTTCTCCATGCTCCAGAAATATGCTTGTTTGAAATAGAAGGCATGGATCCATTTGACCCATAAGCTCTCTTTATCTTTCAACAATTTCCAGAATTGTTTTTTCCTTTGAAGGCTAAGTTCCATCCAACTAAACCATAGATACCAAGACTGTCTTGAGACTTTGGAACACAAACTTTTTTCCATGCTACTAGAGTTTTATGAGAGTCTACTAATCCACCCCACATAAAACTGCGACACCTTTGGTCAATATATTCCAGAACACCTTTTGGAAGAGGGAAAATGGAGGACCGATAGTTTTGAATACTAAATGCAACTGATTTGATAAGCTGAAGTCTTTCGGCATATGATAAGAATTTGGTTGACCATCCTTTGAGAACATCCAGAATTTTATCAATCAAAGGTTGGCATTGTTTGACTTTTAATCTTGAGCTATCCAGAGGGACTCCCAAATACTTCATTGGCAACATCGCTCTTTGAATCCCAAGAGTGCTAAGAATGGGTTTTGCTTCTTCTTGGATGTTGTCACCACCACCCCTGGCACCCGTTGCGCGGCGGAAGCATCTCGATGGTTGGAGCGGTGGAGAACCGGGCGGCTGGCGGTAACATCGGTCACTTAGGTGACTACCAAAGATTGGTCCCTTTGAGAAACTCAACCCCAAAATTTTCTTCTGAAGTTATTATTTCTTGTGTGTTTTATTAGGTTTTTACGGCGTATTATTTAAGCCTCAAACCTGCACCCGAAGACATGTCAGTGGTTTTACAGTAAATCGCGCAATATAACCATATGAAATAGATCAGTGAAGAGAACCGTCCACTTCATTGGGCGAGAACTCCCCGATAAATATTATACAAACCATTAATAAGTTCTAACTAGGTACGTTATGTTGATT
>JBBYHH010042103.1:0-16133 GCA_038382905.1 Daphne laureola
TTGGAGAATCGAATTGTTCCTAGGGGTTTGGTTATAGGAAAACTTCTGTCCGAAGGATTGATCAAGAAGTTTTCACTCCACTGGTTCCAAATTACAGAAGATCTGTTTCTTGAGAAGTTTGTTCTCCGTTACAAAAGTGATTCTGCTCAGCTGTTGAAGTTATATCAAAATGCAAAAAAGAAACCATTAAGATAATGTTTGAACACTATCCAGGTGAGTAGTTATCTTGCATTTTTTCGCTAGCTTTTGCTCACTTCTCATTACAGTAGGTTTGCTGCCTTATATTTTGAGCACAATGTATGCTTTGAGCCTTAGCACAATGTATTCTTTGAGCCTTAGATTTCGAGGATTAAGGATTGAAGGAAGTATCTACATTTTTCACCGATTTTCTGATTCTTTAGTTTAATATCTGAGCATAGAACACCCACCCTGCTGGCCCCTTACATTGGGAGGTGCTTCCTGAATTGTGTTAATTTTTTCTTGGGATATCTTGTTTTTTGCCAGCCAAAGAAATGAATAAGAGGAATCTTGCCCTCCTGAAGTCAAATGATCTTCTGTTAGTACATACTAACTTTCATCGCCCAATTACATGATGTAGTAGTCCTCCTTTCTGCCAACTCTTTAGCATTCAAGTTTATTAGTGTGCCTTCGTTTGACAGCTATGGCACATAGCTTTTCCATGCAAGTGGATACCATCCAATTCAAACTTGGTATAGGACTGATATAGTTCGTTAAAATTTTGATCTAGTTATCTGAACCTTGATGACCATATGCTGGTCTTCGTAGAGTTGACCAAAGTTTATTAGGGTGCACAAAATAGTTTGGTTTTGGCATGGATCTGATGGAGCACTTCTCATCATTCATGCAATGTGCTTCTATTGTACTACTTTGCTTAGGATGAATGCAGTTGTGTCTTAGCATTTAGCCTGGTTGCTAAGCTCCTGGAACATGAGGTGGAGGTTTTGTGTTCATTATCTTCACCATCCCCAATCCCTTGCCCCCTATTTATCAAAAAAGGAAAAGGATGAATGCAGTTGTAGAAATCTGCAATCACTTCTATTTATTTATTTATTTATTTATTTATTCTTTTTTCGCCTTCTTTTTGTGTGTAAGGCCTTTTATCTCGTTTTCATTACGCCTAACAGCTTAAAGAATGCTGATTTTGTTCCTGGGTCCAGGATGGTACTAGATATAGATAAAGGAAGCTGGTGAGCACATGAATCAAATTACGGCTGCTATTTCATGTTCCGTTATGGAGATTTTTGGAATACTGATGAGGTCAGGCTAACTCTAACAATGATGTTTAAATCCATTGTGTCTCGGCTACCTGTAAAGTTGCAGGGTTTTCCATATTAATGACCATTGTGCTTTAAGGAAAGCCTCTTTGCCAATTTTGAGACTATCCTCACTAGGACAACGCTGTCAAATGACATGAAGATGACAGACTAATCTTCTTCTATAGAGTGTGGATATGTTAACTTTTGTTTGTTTTTATTTTCTTCGTTGAACTTTGTTTGTAGTTCATGGAATGCAATGATAGGAAGAATTGCCTGAGTATATATTCTTGTGAAACAGTAGCAGCAGCCAAGATTTTGCTTAAATTTGTATATCGTTTAGTAGCTCACTATCTTCATTAAAGCTCTGATTTGACTCCAAACATCTTCTGTTAAAAGGGCATTCAAAGAAAAGGGTGATCATTTTTTTTCTTCCTTTGCTGCAAAATGAGAAGGGCAAATGTTGAAATGCCATAACCACACCCTAGTCATGTAATCTACTCTCTTTGTCCTAGGTTTTTTCTTTGCAAAGCCTGAGGATGACCATCCCATATTGTAGCATTTACAGGGATAAGCTTGTCATTACAATGGCACTAAAATGCAACATCGGATGAAACAAATAAAATTGGTAAAACCAACATTTTCAATTCCAAAAACAATGATACAATATTTAATCTATGCTTTTTTTTCTTTAACGTTTTGTTATATAATGTCAAATAATTTATATACAAATGATAAATCAATACTTTTAGTTTTACAATATATTACTCCATTAAAGATTTTTTTTTATATTAAACTTTATATAGTAAATATTTGAGTCAAATATAATATCAAAAGTCAAATGTAATATTCTTTTTGGGATTGATGGAGTGTTCCGTAAGGCATTTGAAATAAGGCATTTGAAATATTGTTGTATTTCTCAGGGTACCAAAATTAAGGTAAAAGTATAAAGCATGAGTAATAAGATGAGATAAATGTGTAAAAAAGGAGAAGAAAAATTAAGGTAATAAGGAAAAATTATGAATAATTTTGTTAAGGGTGTGTATTAATGAGAAAATGTATACATTGTGTAAATTTAAAAGTGTAAAAAATAATCTATTGGTAAAAGTAATAAACTCAACGGTTACAAAAAACTATCGACCAAAACTGAAGGGATGTTTTCTGTGATTACGTAATTGTGCACTGAAAACTGACGGGGGATGAACGGCAAGTTGCCGTCCAGAATGAAGTCCACGGTTGGAGGCGTAAGTCCAAACGTAGATAAACTTAGCTCAATTGAAAAGTTGTTTCGACAGAAATTTTTCTATCAAGGTTTTTTTTTTTCAATTTTTTTTTTATTTAAAGTTTTCGCGGTTATATCCCCAAATTCTCCATCTCTTTGTGCTTCTCACATTCATCATTTACAGGACGATCGCAATCCATCGCCCCAATTTCCCACTGAGAATGAGCTTGATTTCACGCTTTGATCGCTTCTTCTTCCTCTTCTCCTTCTCTTCTTGAGCGAGTTTCGTCAGAACTTGGCTGCCTTGATCTCTCACTGGTAAGGTTGCATTTGCGCGCTATTCTGCAGTCACTTCCTTCCCGTTCCAATTAGGTCCTCGATTTCAGCGTTTTCTTGTGATCTGGATGACCTGGAAGAGTGAATTCGTGGAGAGTGGTGGAGTTGGCGATTGAATTGAGAGTTTTCTTGTGTGTGTGGTGTTCTCTTCCCCATGCGATCCTTTTCGAGCTTGTGTTTTCGGACGCTGAACGTGCTCAGGTGACGGAACGGTTCCTCGGATAAGCTTGTTGTTCCTGATCTATGCTTCTGGCGACCGCTTCAGGTGCGGCACCCGGTTGCTGTCCTTCGTGTTCGACTTCCGTTTCAGGATTCTGATTGCTACTTCAGCTGATCGATCATGGCTCCGACCAGGAAATCGAGAAGTGTGAAGCGGGTTTCGTACGCAAGTGACGTTTCTCCTAGTAAGGATGGAGAGAGTAACAAGAGAAGTGGACCACGGGTGAGTCTTTACTTTGTTTTGAGGATAATCACGTTGTAATGTGTCTCCGCAGTTTGGATTCGTCATGCTTTCTGACCGATGTGTGCACTTACTCATATAACTATTCTCTTCTGTTACTCGGTTCAAATTCATGCCTTCTCAGTGAACTTGGGGACGTTCTTCCCAGTTTCTAAAGATAAAAAGTTGCCTTCTTGAAGGCTTTTAACTTATTTGATTGACTGTTTGGCAAGAGCATATAGATCAATACTTGAGCTTATGAAAAATTATACAATGACGGCTTTCAGCTTCAATATTTTGGGGAGGTAATCTGCAGCGTTAGTAAATTCTAGTCATTAAGTTAGTAAGTTCTTTACTTATGCCCGCCTCCTACACATAATGCATTGGTACGAGTTTGTGAAACTCCTGTGTTCTTTACCTATTGTTTGATAAGTTGTTGAGTTTTTTATGCAAAATGTTTGTAAATCGGTTGGGGCTCTACAGTATGTATACGCTAATCCCTAAGAAAGAATGGCTTGCTTCTGAGTACTTTTTATATCTAATCATGTGTATTCGTCTGCTATTTATGGTTAATGGATGCATGGGGGTATTGTTACAACATTTTTTTTTTTTTTTTTTTTCTTATTGCAGAAAAAGAAGTTGTCTGACATGCTAGGGATTCAATGGAGTAAAGATGAGCTTGAATGTTTCTATGTAGCCTATCGCAAATATGGGAAAGATTGGAAGAAGGTCAGCGCATATGTAGTAATTAGCTTCTTCTCTAATGATTCTAAGTTTATTTTCAGCGCTTATGTGATTTAGTACTATATGTCAGTGCTACTCCAAATAGGGGTAATTACTGCAAAAAGTTGGTGTGATTTTCCACCAGACCACCATTCTGACTTAATGATTGATTTTTATTATTTTTTTCAAGCCATATGTTTGTCTTTTTTAACATTATTTAGTCTTTTCCATATGAGAAAGGTGGCTGCTGCTGTACGCAACAGATCTGCAGAAATGGTTGAAGCTCTCTATACAATGAATAGAGTAAGTATGGTTTATTAGCTTCTGACATTTCTTAAGATTCCACTTCTTAAGATTCTCACCTTTGCGTTTACAATTTATAGCAAAAATATTTTTGTTCGCATAAACTTTTCTATCTTTTTATGTCTCGAGTATGATATGGTCACTATTATTATTGCCTTTTTATTCCTCTGACTTCTCAATAAAGCATCATAGCTGAACAATATTCATTCCAGGCTTACCTGTCACTACCAGAGGGAACTGCCTCTGTGGTTGGATTGGTAGCAATGATGACAGATCATTATTGTGTTTTGGTAAGTTCTGCACTAAAAACATCTCTACCTCAAATTGTTATGAAGATTTAATGCTTCTAGAAAAGAAATGATAGAGATAAGATGTATTCTGAACATTATGTTTCAACCATTAATTTTTTCCTTACGATATGGAAATTGGGTGGTCTTGGGCACAATGGTTGAGTTCTTG
The DNA here is from genome assembly GCA_038382905.1 of Daphne laureola. Lineage (NCBI taxonomy): Eukaryota > Viridiplantae > Streptophyta > Magnoliopsida > Malvales > Thymelaeaceae > Daphne > Daphne laureola. Next base: position 4,757 of record JBBYHH010042103.1, read on the forward strand.
CCCGTGTGACCTGCGGGTCACTGGTTTAAATCATGGAAATAGCCTCCTAATGAGATGCAGGGGAAGCCTGTGTCCAATGGACCAAGTGGGAGCTTTATGCACCAGGCTGACCTTTTTTTTGTATGACATGGAACCCAGCTATTGCTCTAGCGCACAATGAGGGATTAAAATTTATACTCCATATATTTTTACATGCACCTAAGAAGTGCTGAGTTTTGTACTATTTCTTTAATTGATCAGTCACTTTTCTGCTTGTCTTTTTCTATATAAGTGTATAACTAAGAATAATCAGTTGTAATTTGCAGGGAGGAAGTGATAGTGAAGGGGAAAGCAATGAAAAGTCAGGAGCTTCACGAAAATCTCAGAAGCAGAATAGGGGAAAACTTCGGACTCAATCTTCTAAGAGTTTGGATGAGCCACTTCCTTATCTTTTCCAATTTCCGTCTGGTGAATCAAAGTACGGCTGCCTATCCCTATTAAAGAAGAAGCGCTCTGGTAAGAATCTTTCTTTGTTCATTAGGGCCAATACTAAAAGATTTGCTTCATATGTGATTACTGCTAATTATAGAATGGGATATTGAAACCTTTTCTCGTTGGGGATGGAAATTTCTCACCTTTCAATGCTTAGATTTCATTAATTTGAAAAGAAAATAAAAGCATTTCATACTCATGCTGAGCCATCTTTCTCCTAGGAAGTAGGCCCCATGCAGTTGGAAAGAGAACGCCACGTGTTCCTGTTTCATTTACTTATGACAGAAGTAAAAGTTATTTATCACCTATTAGTCAAGGATTGAAAAGAAAGTTGGATACTGTTGATGATGATGTTGCACACGAGGTAGCATTGGTACTGACAGAGGCTTCACAAAAAGGAGGTTCACCCCAGATTTCTCGAACGCCAAACAGAAAAGCAGTAACTCCATCACGTGCTCAGACCATTGGCAGAATGGTAATTTTACCATCCTTGGTAATTTAATTTTTTTCAGATTTGGTGCTTTGTCTACAAATTTGAGAAAAAAGTTGAAGTTTTTTGTGATGAAAAATTGGAAGGCAGATTTGTATTTAAATTTTTTGAGAAACTATTTGTTCAAATGAACACTACCTTAGTTTAATATATTTTCCATAATTCATGACTGTTGCCACGTTTCAGCTTGCTGAATCAGAAATGACTAGTTCCAAGGTTCACACTAGTGAGATGGATGAAGATGGGCATGAAATAAGCTTAGGAAGCACAGCAGCAGATAATGGGTATCATGGTAGAAGTAGAAATTATTTGATGAATCCATGTCATACTGGTGTGATAGAAACACCGTCAAAGAGGAGGAGATACCATAGAAAGAAGCCAGTAGAACTTGATGATAATGTTGACAATCTGTTAGAAGAAACAAAGGAAGCTTGCAGTGGGACAGAAGGACAAACATTTGACCTTAAAGGCAGCTTTGAAGTAGAGATTGCTGATGCAACAACTTCTAGGAACTCCTCTAAAGCTAGAAAAAGAAGTACAAAAGTGTTGTTTAAAGGAGGTATTCTCGCTTGTTCATTTTAACTAGTTCTTCCACCTTGTCTTATTTATCTCTTCCTCTCGTCTGTTCAGGCTATAGATAATGAACTGGAATGTTTTCAGTATTGCTAATTCTGCTTTAGCTGACCCTTCTATAGGTGAAGAGACATCTTTCGATGCTCTTCAAACCCTTGCCGATCTATCCTTGATGATGCCAGAAACTACTGCTGATACTGGTATGTATGACTTATCTTACCAATTTCCTCGTGTTTTTTTTTCCTTTTTCTCTTTTTTTCTTCTTAAGCTATCTGTAAAATCTTTAATTACCTATGCTTACTCCACATTGATGCATTGGACTTCCCATCATATCTCTTCAAGTGTATAGATGACCTCAGTTAGCCCCAAATCACTGGGAAATGAGAGGGTGTCTTTCAGAAGTCCAAAATCCTTGATGGAATGCCAATTGTTTTTCTCCTCCCAAATTTTAAGAATGTGTATACATGTGAGTTTGGCACATGGTATTGCTATTTTCTTAATTCCAAATTTAGAATTATCTTTAGCCAGTTTGGACTTGCATTAGTCAGCAAAGTTTCAACAATAAGCTTTCTTTATGTTAATATCCTTTAGGTTCGTTAATCTAGTCCACTTTTTGTTAAAGCAGCTAGTAACATTTATTTGCCACATGGCAAAGGTGAGTAGATACAAGGTTATATCTGATGTGTATGTATGCAGTGCTCGGTAGGCAATCATTTAGGTGGTTTCATTTTCAAATATTGTTACGGGTGATGTCTTTATATTTTGCTCTCTCCATTGGAAAATGATGCAAACATTGTGTCCATGATATTTCTAGAACATGAAACTACAAGAATTAGGCCTTGCAAATCTATAAGATGGACTCTTTGGTGGCCTTATTCTCTTTGCCTCTTTGGTCATATGTATTGAACTGACTGTTTATGATGATTATATTATCTTTAATTTCACTTAGTGTTTACTTATTTTCGTTTGTTATATAGTAGTACTAATAATATCATCTGCCGCTTCAGCAAAGGAAGTAACTTAAGCAGTGTATTCCATTTAATTGAGCGTTGGAGGGGGAGGGGTTGTATATTCTGAACAAGTTCTTTAATAACTTTACCTGAAGTCATGAGTGTCCTGTTTGTTTTTGTTTTTCCTCTCAGAGTCGTCCACACAGTTGAAAGAAGAAGAATCCCAAGCTGTTCAAAAGCCCAGAATGAAAGGGATCTCTTCTATTCCCGGAGTGAAAGTCACTGGCTTGAAGTCAACAAAACAGGGCAAACTTTTTGGTGCAAATGTCAGTGAGACACCTCATGCACGGGGAAAATCCAATCAGGAGGACAGTGGAATGCAGAAAAAGAGACCAAAGACATCACCATCCAAGGTAAAGAAACTGGGTAGTACCTATACCTGTTCTTATTTATTGTACAGGTCCATATTTTGTGATTTACAAATGATCCATGACTTACTTCAAGCTATTGAATGTCTGTAGGTTCCAAAGCATGATATTGATATTAGCTCTTCTTTGGGTGGATTACCAAAAGTTGCGGTAATATACATTTCTCTTTTTTCAAGAAATACCAGTGTCATTCTATACTTTCTAGCAAAACAGTTCATTGCTTGCTAAAAGCTACATTTTCATTCCTCACAAGTTACTGTTTTTGTAAGGGTTGTAATATCAGATCTTTCTTCTATTATGGGTATGAACCATTAGCTTTTTCGCTTATTGCACTTATATTCCCTATCAGATGTCTAGACGGTGTATTCTCTTGTTTGAAACTGAGATTTTGGCTTCGTTATGGGATGACATACACAACAGAGAGGAGGTTGTAAGAGTCACAAGTATAGCTTAGTGGCTCTTGGGTCCTCTATGGTGTAGAGTGTAGACAGACAGAGCATGTGATGGATAGAATTTTAAAATAAGTGCAGGAAATTCAATTTCCAAACAACTTGCATAGAAATATTCAGGCGACTCATTTATCCATGTCGTCAGCAGAGTTGGCTTCTTTACTATAAATGTCAATTACTGGATAACACTGGTTTCCAGATAAAGGAGAATTTCATTCAATATGCTTAAATAAATACTTCTAGCTAATGTTATTTGTGATAAATCATAAGTGATGCGACTCAGTTTGTTTTGGAGAAGATTAGTTTGTGTCCCTGGCTTTACTTCTTGTTGTTTGTGCTTTCTGCTGCACTTAATTCGGATTGCTTGTGTCATTAGATTACAATTGTCTGTTCAGATGTTAAAAACATAGCATTCATTTTCTTCATTGCTGTTGGTATCTCTATACCTGATACGAACTCGTTTCAGTGTAAAGGTAAACGGTCTGATGATACTGCACTTGTGAAACAAGGAAAGTCATGGAGTCCTCTTGATCATACTTCTTCTGGTAATGATCTTAGAAAGGAATCAGGTGATTTGCTACCACCAACTTCAGAAACTCTGGCCGTTAACCAGGTCAGCCTACCGAAAACAGTTAGGAACAAGCGAAAGGTGGGGAAGAAGAAACTGGTGGCCAAGAAATGTTTTAAATCGGCCAACAATATTTTTAATGGCCAGTCCGATGTTACCAATAGCTTGTTTCATGGAAAATCATTAAATGCTAAGGTAAGGCTTGTCTTATTTATTTATTTATTTATTTCCTAATAGGTCTTGGCTGCAATCTTGTTCATTTTGTTTTTAACATTTGTGTGAAAGCAGGGAAAATTATCAAATTTTCTATCTCAGTGTCAAGCACGCAGATGGTGTACTTGTGAATGGTTTTACAGTGCAATTGATTATCCATGGTTCATGAAGAGAGAATTTGTTGAGTATCTTGATCATGTAGGTTTGGGACATATTCCTAGATTGACTCGAGTTGAGTGGGGTGTCATAAGAAGGTACACCTATTAATATTTCAATCTGGATTAACTTTCTTCAGGAATTTATGTTCTTCTGCTGTGGTGATGCAGTTCCCTTGGAAAACCAAGGCGGTTCTCAGATCAATTCTTGAAGGAAGAAAAGGAGAAGCTTTACCAATATCGAGAATCTGTTCGAACGCATTATGCTGAACTCCGAGCTGGTACAAGGCAAGGATTACCAACTGATTTAGCCCAACCTATGTCTGTTGGGCAGTGTGTTGTTGCTATCCACCCAAAAAATAGAGAAGTTGAGAATGGAAGTGTGCTAACCATCGACCAGTGTGGATACCGGATTCAGTTTGATGGGCCTGAGCTACGGGTGGAATTTGTCTTGGTAGATACAATTTTCTGTGTTTGCTCCAGTTACTCCATCCTCCCCTTCTCTCTCTGCTTTAATTAACTATATAACTGTTTAAACTTTAAACTGACTGGTGCAGGGAGACATGTAGAATTGTGATCTGTTCTGTTGACCTGTTATTATTTTCTTTTAGAAATTACTCTTATAAGATAGTATAACCAATAATTTGGACGTTATCAGTCTATTTTCATTCCTGCTGCTATCAATGTGTAGCGTCATGATCACATTGTGCATTTCTTCAGTAATCCATTTTGGTCTCATCATTATCAAAGAATGCGGTGCTCGGATCTCTTAACCAAGTTCTGTAGATCTTGCAGATGTTCTTTTTGTTTTTGTTTCTGCCCACTAAAGTAGCTTTATTTTCCACATATTTCTTCTTTCTGTACTGCCAAATTTAAATGTTATGTGCATAAATTTGCAGGATATAGACTGCATGCCTCTAATCTTTCTGGAGAGTATGCCTGCTTCTTTTGCAAGGCAAACTTCTGCATTCAGTAAATTTGTTGAGAATTTTAGTGACCTCAAAATGAATTTGCAACACAAAGACAGCAATTTGGAAGAACATGTCAAACTTGCCCTTTATGACAACGCGATCAGTCCCACACGTGTTGCCCCATCAAATTATGTCAGTGGTATGGTGACACAAGCAAAGGTCAGTATGCAAAAGGTGCCTTGTTTTACTTTTGACAATGTTTTGAGTCACAATGGTCGCTGAACTTTTCTTTTAGGTTTTTTTATCAATGACAGGTTAGTGTAGGAAAAAAATAAGAGCCAAAATTTGAAACATCAGGCTTTTGAAACATGCTAAAATTTTGTCAATTGATCCTTGTTTTTAGTGACCTCAGTAAATAACAGAATGTGTCTTTATTAATCCCCTCTTTCCGTCCCCCTTCTCTTGCGCACACTTTAGCTCTAACTTGGTCTTGTTATTTAGGGATCTTAAGTTGGTGATCTTGTTAGTTGTCACCTGACCTGTTGGTATTAGCCATTAGGTATCTTTTATCATGCCTCTCTGCATCTTATAGATACTGCAGCATCTGCTCAATTATTGTTGAATAAAATTATCTAGACTGTTAAGGAATTTTACTTTCTTGTTGGGTCATCAATCTGCTGCTTCTCAAGTAACCCATTCTTACTGCGACATATTCATGCAATCTTCTGGAAAGTTTCTGTACCTTCTATTAGTTTCAAACGTGATAAATTTGTGACTATATTGTACCTTACCTTATTTTCTTGTGTGATCATCTTCAGCGAGCAGAGTCTGTGAAAGCTTGTAACTTTTCTGATTTCAAATTGTTTGCTCTCACAGATTGATTCATCACCAAACTTACAGCTTAAACTTGGGCCTGATGAAACTGCTTATTCCGACCAAATTTCAAATTCACAAGTGCCTAGTCTATCAAAGAATCAAGCAAGGGAAGCAGATATCCAAGCTCTTTCTGACTTGACTCGTGCCCTTGATAAAAAGGTAAAGATTAACCACATTCTTCAGTTGTGATTTTGTTTTGTGGTTTATAGTCTGTGGTATTGAGTCATGTCTTTTACTAAATCCAGTTCCTCATTTTAGATCATTTCATGAAATCTGTTGGCTCCTTTACATTTTGATTCTAGAAACCATGCCCTTTTTACTGTGTAAATTAATTGCTGGGTACTTGGGAGGACGGAGAACTGGAAGGAATTGCAATTTTTGTAGAAACACAACATCTGCAAGCTAATTTCATCATAAACACATTGGACAGTGAAAGCAAATCATAATCATTAGATCTTGATATACAACTGTTTTTCATGCACATCTTGTGATAAATGAAGTGCCTCATATCATATGAGTCATATGTATATCAAGAAGCGTAACACGAATAAATGGTTTAGCACATGTACATACTTTATCTTGCCTTGCACATCCTTTCGAGCACTCATGAAATCATAGACACAAGTTCAACACAGTTTTGCAACTTTTGCTCTTAGACTAGCTTTCATGCACACATGAGAAAACTTTACTGCACCGGAAGATGTGTCTTCTGGCTCTCTATAAGCAGTAAAGTCTCTTGTGCTTTAGCCAATTGCTTTTGGTTAACATGTTAACTTGGTACGATAGCCCAGACTTTGTGAACCCAATTTAACTCAGTTTTGTCTCAATTCGCCTAGGATAGGCTGTATTTCTAGTTTGTCGTTTAATATCCAAGCTCGGTAATGGCTTGAAGGTGAGGAGATTGTTAAATCATATCGGTTTTTTGTGAAGGGGCCTCTCTAACTATAGTAATTGGTTCTCGGTTGGATGCTTTTAGAGTAACAAACCTGTCTTGGTGTGTTTATCAAAAAAAAAAAAAAAACTTATCTTGGTGTGTGATTACCACAGAGCCATTGAACTGTGACTGGCTAGGTTAATAAGAGAATTTATCCAGCGTTGCACATGCTTGATTTTTCTTGTACAATGGCATTGTTAAAGAAAACTTGACATGGACTCTGATTGGTCTTACTATTTGTGGATTTGGAGCCTATTAATGAATTGAAATTTTTAGGAGGCTTTGGTGTCAGAATTGCGGTCCATGAATGATGAAGTGATGGATAATCAAAGTGATGGAGACAAGTCTGTCAAGGATTCAGATTCTTTTAAGAAGCAGTATGCTGCTGTTTTATTACAGTTAAATGAAGTCAATGAGCAGGTATGTAATGTCTTGAAGTAGTTTCAGCTTCCACCCAACATTCTGACTCCAACTTTAATCATTCACTTTCTATCATGTCCAGGTTTCTTCTGCTCTCTTTTCTTTGAGGCAACGCAACACATATCATGGTAACCACTCGCATTTGTTGCTGAGAAACGTGCTGAATTCTGGGGAGCATGAAGAACACTTAAACCCTTTCGACTATTCCACATATCAGTCTCTTGAGTCTAGATCAAATGTGTCTGAAATCGTTGAAAGTTCAAAGGTGAAGGCTCAGGGAATGGTTTATGCAGCAGTGCAGGTATTATAAAGAATTTCTTGAACCATTGTTGATCCTGGTAAATACTGTTATCCCAGTGTGTTTGTTCCTGACTAAATTGATGGCTGAATTAGGCAATGTCATCCTTTAAGAAAGGTGACAAATCCACAGACATGATTGAGGAGGCCATCGATTTCATAAATAATCAACTTTCACTTGATGATGTGAATCTCTCAGCAGTAAGACCTGCAGTCCCAAAAGATTCAGTCCAATGTACACGGGCTTTGCATGATCAAGATGCTTCCTGCATACCAATGTTAACAGCAACCAGTGATGCAAATGAATCAAAATTAGACATTTGTCACAATAATGAAGAACAAATTCCCTCAGAACTTATCACACATTGTGTAGCGACTCTGCTTATGATTCAGGTGAGGACAAAACCACAGAAAACTCAATTGCATAAACTTTTGTGATCACATACTTTAGGGGACATATTTGCATCTTGTATCTGCTTAACTAGACTAGAGTAGATAGATTGAAAAAGGCAGTGAATGTGTTTGTTTTGTTTGGGTATGATACTTGCAGAGATGCACAGAGCGACAGTTTCCGCCAGGGGATGTTGCGCAGGTAATGGACTGTGCAGCCACAAGTCTGCAGCCGTTTTGTTCACAGAATCTTCCATTGTACGCTGAAATACAGAAATGCATGGGAATTATACGGAATCAGATATTAGCGCTCGTGCCCACGTAGCTGCCTCCAGTCCAGTCCAATCCAATCCAATCCAATCCTTCCTTTACTCAGTTGTTGTTGTTGTTGTACAAAGTGCTCATCAGGTCAGGTGGGTGGCATCCTCTCTTGCTTTTGTATTTTTGGTCTTGTAACAATGTATCATCATAAGCTTTCTTTTTCCTGCCATATACACCATAACATTTCCCCCTCAATTTATAAAGCGATTTATACTGATTTTTCTTCTGGCTCATCCTGTACTCAACCTACTCATTACTCCTTTTTTTTACCTAACAATTTTACTAATGTACTCTCATTCTCATCTTAAAATTGCAACTTTTCATACCTTTTTGTGCTGTGATAAATTTCTCTGGTGACAATTGATTGGATCAAGGAGTACTCTCACCGATCTGTGACTGGTGCAACATTTTTGTTTCAGTAATTACATCTTTCTACCATTTTGAATTATGATCTTAAACCTTTAATATACAGATGACAACTTTATGCTTGTACTTTATAGTAAATACTACATAAAAAAAACTAGGCAAAAGCACAAAAAGGTCCTTGAACTTTTCAATTTGCCATGAATCGGTTATTGAACTTTTTTTATCTAGCCGAATAAAGCACTAAACTGTCGAAATTGTATCAATTTAGTCACTGAGTTTGAATTCTAATAATTTTTCATGCGGAAGAACAATGCAAATTGAGCGTGGAGTTTAGCATAAAGTATCTCTAACTGTCCAATTAAAAAAAACACGTTAAAAGAATATCATCAAGAAAATTAGATTCATTTAGGGTAAAAAAAAATGACGTAATATTCTCTTAACTTACGTGTGTTTTTTTTTTTTTTAATTGAAAAGTTAGAAACACTTTAGATTTACCTTTATATTTAATCCGTGTCATTTTTTCACCTGAAATTTTATCAGAAATTAAACATAGTGGCTAAATTTGTACAATTTTAAAGTTTAGTGGTTTATTCGACTGGATAAAAAGTTCAATTACCGATTCTTGACAAACTGAAAAGTTTAGGGGTTTAAAAAAATACTAGTAAAGCATAATAAATAAATTTCGCTGGCAGTCCTGTAAAAATAATTATTGTCCTGTTTTAAAAATTTATCCTGTTTAGGTCTTAATCTATGGTACTGTGTCCTATTTTAGTCATTTCTGTGCGGTTGGACAGCTAGTTCTAACAGATCCGTGTGGATTTACCTTTCTACCCTTATGAAAATTTTATTTTGGTCCTTAAACTTATATTTCCTCAAAATTTGAACCTCAAAGTTTAACTCATATAAATAAAGCCATTACTTTGCCTCTGCTTCCCTCCTCCCATATCCCTCCTCCCATATCCCTCCCCACTGTCGTCGGAAACAATGGGCGAAGTCAATCCAACCTTCATACAACAGCCAGACCACCGACCACACGCCTCCGTCAATGAAGCCAAACAGATCCTCGTCATCGATCTCTCCCCATTTATCCGTCCCCACAACTCCCTGACCTTAATCGATGCTCTAATTTCCAAAATTCGATCCTCGTCATCAACCACGACATGTTGGTGGAGATCCGCGAGAAGCTCTTCAATGCGTCCAGAAAGTTAGAGCACAGAGTAATGTCCTGGGTTAATACGACTCAGAGTAATGTTCTGACACCAAGAACGTTAGAGATTGGAAACGATCCAGCGACGATCCCCCCTCGTTGAAACCTAACGACGTCGTAGTTACCCTGTGTTTCCAGGTATAGAAAACAAAAGTCTCCAGCTTATGAAGATCTAATCGTTGAGACTTCTTTTGTTTTCGATCTCATCGATATTTCTAATCAGTCTCCAGCTCGAGGTTATCGTTAGTGCGCGCCCACCCCAACTTGCTTGACATTTTGGATGGATTCTGTTATGTCGCGAATCAGATTAGACAAATACAATCTATATGTCTGACTCACCCTCAAATGTAAGGTGTACAATTATAGTAGAATGAGTGAGATCGAACACAAGAGATTGTAGTGCAATTTATGAAGTTTAGTTAAATGCAATATTTTTAATGTTTTTGGATTTAGATGTCAAGTGATAAGATGGATAAAGAAAGTTTAAAGTAACTAAGCCTACTTCTATCACTAATGAAAGTAGAACTAGGATGCAATGCAATAAGTAAAAATGATAAGATAAATTGTCCTTAGGGTTGATTAGAGTTGATGTCACTAGATTGAATGTTTGGTTGAGATATATGACAAGTTAGAGGAGTTGGATAAATAACAAGTTATAACTATCCTCTCCATAGAAGACCAAGTAGAATATCTTCACTTGCATCAACTATGGAGGCACTAAGTTTAGCCAATTAAGATTTATTATCACCTTAGATTATATTCTCAAATAATCCTAAGAGTATCTACCCAATTTTCTTTGGTCAATTCAACAAAATATTCTCTCAAGCATTTCATTGAACACTTGGTGGGTGTAGAAAAATAGATAGCTCTTCTATTTCTTCTACACCTTCTTTAAGTCTAAGAAAATATTACAAACCATGCATAATCAACAACCAAACAACTCTAAATCATCTAGAAACACAACAATATGCTAACCAACCCTAGGGGATGAAGAACTAATTAATACTCAACCTATTCACAATATTCACAAGAATGAACAAAGATGAAAGTAAAAGTTGAAAAGGAATGAATAAGCTAGAAAGTGGTAGTTAAATCTTCAATCGTTCATAAACATCCACAAATTCGCAGCTAAGAGAGATGAAGGAGAAAAGAGAGCTCAAGATGTAGGAATTCTTGTCGCACCAAGATACTTTTGAGATGTTACTTGTGCTTGTGAAGCTAAGTGGGAGCTCAAAGTTAGCTAGAAATAGCTCACTTTAGCTCACATCAGTTATAAGTAGATGAACTTAGCTCATCTTAGCTCTAGGTCAGCTATAAGTAGCTTACCTTAGCTTAACTCCAGCTATATGTAGCTGGAC
>JBBYHH010042214.1:0-16132 GCA_038382905.1 Daphne laureola
GAAAGTCCCACGATTAAAACCTGCACGCCGTTAACCTTACCATGTAACTAGCCTCGGGAGTCACCGGGTCTCACCCTCGACCAGAGTACTAGCCATTAAGTAGCCTAATATGCATGAAGGAAACCTTAAATGCATATTAAGAAATTTAAACTCCTTACCTGACTATCGATACTGTAACGCCCCCATTTTCAAGACCCAAATTTTAAGAAAAAATTGAAACTTTTTAGACTTTGAAAACCTTTTTGGTAAAACCGAGAATAATTTATAAGAGTAATAAACAAAAGCGTTACTAAAACAATAAGACAAAACAAGTAAGTTTTTAATAGTGCATCATAAATAAAATAAGTCCCCAAAATAAATATAGAACAAGCCATGTCGAGCGACTACAGCGCGTCGTCACCCAGAGTCCGTTGCTCCTCGTAGTACTCGTATCCCGACTCCAACTCAGTGTGCTCGGGATAATACTCCTCATTGGCGTACTCACCTGAAATATAAGGGTGAGCGTCCTCACGCGCAGTAAGGAGGAGTGTATCAAGACCTTCACTAAGGTTCTGATACATCTTCAATAAACAAATATACAAATAATGTAAACTAAGCATGATTTCTTAATAAATAATAAACCTCTTATTTTAGTGCAGGAAAATTAATCATAAGTATAACTCATAAATGCTGGTTGCATGCTCAATGAAATAGTTATTCATTATTATTACCGAGTAAATGCCGTTGGATGACCTGAAATTGGAAGGGGTGAGCGTCCATACGCTCAGTAAGGAGAAGTGTATCAGGACCTTCACTAAGGTTCTGATATGTCCTTGAATAAATAAATATATAAATAATGTACACTAAGCATAGTTTCTTAATAAACAGTAATCCAATTATTCAAGTATAAGAAAAGTAAATCATGAGTATGTCTAATAATGATGGTCACATGTCTGATACAATAATTATTTATTTCTTATCATTACCAAATAAATGCAGTTGAACGACCTATAATGGGTGTGTACAGTACCCAATGTGGGAATGTTCTGTCAGCAGAGCCACTAGGGGTACTGACAGTCGTCCCAGAAGATACCCATCTGGGGAAGAGCTTCTCATGATCGCACTTCACAAGTCTGGTCTGCTCGCTAGCTTGTGAAGCCAGAGCACTACCTAACAGGTCTGCGCGCCCAAAATCTACATGGATCTGGGCTGCTCACCAGCCATGATATGTTTGTGTCGTCCGGCCCAAACTACTACACTCCTCACACTAACGGCAGTCAGGTCATGAAGTGTGGTCTGCTCGCTACTCCATCATACCTCATTCATTTCGCTAAGGTTAGGTCATGAAGTGTAGTCTACTCGTTACTCCCTCATACCTAACTCGTTAATCACTTGAAGTGTGTATCTTTGGACTGAAAGTGCACTTCAAACCACGCATACTCTAGTGAAGAATGATGTCAGTCATTACATTATGCCACGCTGAGTTAGGTCATGCTTGTTTGGTCGGTCTTCCACGCAAGCATACCTAACCCGTTGACCACTTCAAGTTATGTGTGTCCCATTAAACACATAACTTCAAATGTTTAACATCATCTAGACTAATCTTATTTTATCCCTTATGATTATACACACATCATTCAATAACCGAATGTGTCAAACATTAGTGATGCATGTCACCTAAATTTCTATTAGTTCTTTAATGTGATGTGATGACCTAGACATTCTACTTTTAAACTTTATATCTTGTTACTTGCATGATGTCATGACAATCAATTATTCATTAATTGTGTTTATGGATACTAGATTCATTTATACTCTCTGACCCTAACATGATGCTAGCGGAGTTCAATTAATGGTCCTATCATGTTACTAACGAGTTTCCTTTAAGGTAGCGGCTCTAACATGATACTAGCGTTTGCATACAACAATCACCATACAAAAATCAAACATCAACCATAGTTAAAGTTGCAACACGAAAAATATAACTAAGAACTATACTCCATGCATCAAGAAATTAATCTATTACACTACCCGGATTACCCGTTCATTATTTTATGTATTAAGTCAAGTGTTTAACTTAGAGTTCATTATTCAGTATCTTATTTATGAGCATGAAGAGAACTAAAATGAAAAACCCGTACACTACCCCTTACTTAGATGTAGCCGGGAGTATGCGTCGGCTACAGATCGAGGATGATCGGAAGCGTCGGTTGGAGTTTATGTTTAGAGTTGAGAACCTAGCGATAATAAGAATTTAATGAAATATTCTATGAGATTCCACAAGTGAAATTTTACCGGTGTCGGCCGGTAAAATTTATGGAAGAAGAATGGAACCTTTTATGGTTCTCTAATGGATGGTTCAAGATAAACTTTGGGTCAAAATGGAAAGTCTGGGAAAATTGGAGGGCTCTAGTGCAACAACCACAAAATTTTATGCACAAGAAAATGTAGAGAAAACTAAGAAAAATTAATGGACAAGCTTAAAATAAAATTTGATGAACATTTGAAGAGGAAATAAAACAAAAGCATAAATTTAGTACCCAAAATGTTAAGTTTTAAAGTTAATGGGTGGTATAGCTGAAACTTAATAAAATCTATGGGTTTAAGTGAGACAAGGGTGGAAAGAGGGTAGAAAAGTCACAGTTTACCCAATTAGTAAAAGAACATAGATGTGTATGTTCTTCTTCTTCACGACCAGGACGGACTTTGCAGGGACGGTGGTGCTTTTTTCGGTGGCGGACGGCGACCTCCGGTGATGATCCTCGTCCGTGGAAGCGTACCGGCAGCTGGGAGGCTTTTCGACAGTGGAATACGGCAGCAGAGGGGCTGAATAGGGAAGGAGGATGTGGCAGTGACGGAACCAGGAATATGAGGTTGGGGACGGGTGACAAAACAAAAATATATATTGAGTCAATTATAAAAGTTCTAGAACAAAAATAAATAGTACAAAATAAATCCTCCAAACTTTAGACAAATATCACAAATTAGTAGACATATAAAATACTCAAAATACAATGCGACTTTCTTTGAGATTTCGAAAATAATCAACTAATGAATCTAAATCAAAAGTCTCTGCAAGACCCCTCTCAATATATAGTTGCATGTTATCTGTTAGAAAATCATTGTGCATCTTATTTCATAATCTATTCTTCAAAATCATCTTAGCAGAAAAAATGCGTTATGTGGTAGTTGTTGACACAGGTAGAGTCAATATCAAACGAATCAATCTATCAACAAGGAAGTAGTAGTTCGATTTCCCTGTAGCTGTCATTACTTGACACAATTCACCAATTGAAGATAATCCTGTAAAATTTGATAGGCTTTGAACCTTAATATGGAAATGCTGCAGTTGAAATGGCAACAATTCCATATCATGACTTGTAAAATCTTGGGGATAATAGTTCCTTGCAAGGTTGCCAATAGATGCAATGTCAAAAGTTACAAACCCATCTTTCAGGTTTAAACATGCACTTAATTTTAAAAGTTCAACAATAAGGTCAGTGAACCTAGATGAGATCTCCTACATCTGAAATGCAGCATTAAAAATATCAAAGTGATAATAATGTCCCTTAGAAACACCATCTTGTCAACGACTATATTGCCCAAGAAAATGAGGAGCACTGAAATCTGGAATATGAATATTATGATTTGAACAAACTGATCCAACTTTGACAAAGAAAGAATCCCACCCTTCCATCCTTAAACGTTGCAGCAACAATGTAGTAGATGCCACCAAATCCATTACCTTTACAATGTCTTGATTCTTTTCTTTTAATTCTAGACATAAAACTTCAGTAATACCAAAATTCTCATACATTAAGTTAGCAATAAAGACAAACTCAAATGATAAAATTCTGATACATTAAGTTACCTTCCTTTCTAATGTTTGATAGAACTTGTGAAACAACATCAAACATACTGAGAAGACTTCTAATGGAAACTAAATGAGAACTTCAATGAGTATCACAAGGTCATTTCAAAGTAATAATTTCGTTAGCACCAATTCCAGTCTCAATCTCATTTGTACCAACCAAGTGAGCAATATTTTGAAAGTGTGCCTCTTGTAATTGATCATGATGTTTGGCAGAAGCATTAATAGTATTGACAATTAGAGAGACATTAAGAAAAAAACTCATGTACAACATCAACCTCTTTTATAGCTGCAACTAATGCTAATTGCAATCGATAAGCACAACAATGAACATAATAAGCTTGCTGACAATCCTTCAAAAAAAGTGCTTGCAACCCATTCCACTCACCACGCATTTTACTAGCACCATCATATCCTTGACCATGAATATTCTTAACATTTAATCCATAACGAGACATAACATCATAAATCTCAGAATATAATGTAATTGATGATGTATCTTTCACATGAGAAACATGATAGAACCGCTCTTGTATAAAACCCATGATATCAACAACGGAAGAACAAGAGCCATTTGTTCCTTTCTACTTTCATCACAAGTTTCATCAACAATTATGTAAAACTTTGAATCATTAATATGCTCACAAATTTTGTTCCTAACTTTCTTTGCAAAAACATGCAACATCTCCTTCTAGATTAGAGGTGATGTGTATTTTGCATTATGAGGTGCTTTCTGCAACATAACTCTTTCTACATCATCATTGTAAGTTGCAAAAAATTTAAGCAGCTCAAAAAAGTTTCCTCAATTTCTTGAATCAACCGACTCATCGTTCCTCCTAAAGACAATTCCTTGAAAAGATAAGAACCAAACAACATCAATAGAAGTTCTAACTCTTATTCTATCATTTTCAACCTCTTCTTCTGATTGTTTCTCCATTACCTTGTCAATGTGACTAGATTGGTTCAACAACATCTGACAATTACGGACTGCAGTATTGTGAGGGGAGCAAAGTCTTATTCCCCTATGTTTCTTAAATGAGCAATTATTACCATTTTTAACCTTCTTCCATTTTTGAAAGCCTTTCATACTAAAAGCATATCAACCTTGTTGTAATTTTGATGAATCCGTAAACATATAATAATACAAACAATATGTAGCATCTAGTTTGACGGAATACTCAAGCCAAGGAAATTCAGAAAACCAATGGTACTGAAACTTACGTTGATTTTCTACTAGATAAGTATCAAGCTTCAATTGATAAGGACCAGCTTCCAAATAAGCTCTTCTTACCTCATCACATTCATTAACGAGCACTTTCCAAATGGGATCACGTTCATCTGGATCACACACTATGAAATAATCCATACGAGTTGCAGTTATTGAAGTGGGAGCTTGTGGTGGAGTTGGACTTCTATCACATTTTTTAACATCTTCCTGTATCCTTTTATCTTGATCATTTTTAGATAGTTGGTGTTGAACTCCACTTTCAATCGAAGCTTTCTTATTAAAGAAAGTAGATAGTTTTATTTGCTTTTTAGGCATAACTGAAAATAACATTTAAAGAATCATTAGAATTAAAATTATTAGTAAAAATATAAATCTAGACTAATATGGAAAATGAACAAACAACCAACTAACTAACTAAATGCAAAGTGCAAAACAGGTCACAATAAAGAAATAATCAAATATCCAAAATGATAAAAATGAAAAATGAAAAAAGAAGAAGTAAAAAGATACACATACTGACATACACTAATAAACAAAATAAAAAAATGAGCATTAAACTAAAGACAAACAAGTGAACATTAAAATAAATAAACAAATGAAAATAAACAAAGAAGAAGTAAACTAAAACATTACAACCTAATTAATACACTTTGTTGTACTGGAAACACTAAAACAAAAAAAGACCCAATATGACACTAAAGACAAAAGAATAGATTAAACTAATAAAGTATAGTCTTGGGATGGCAATCCACGGTAAGAAGTAGCCTCTAACTCAGAGTCTTTTTTCTGTCCACCCAAGATTTTTTAACTTGCAAATCAGGTCAAACCCAATGATTAAATCTAATACCTCAGATTGTGATGAGATGAAGGTTCATTCTTCCTTTGATAAAGGTGTGATGTGCCCTTGAGAACGCATACTATGTCGGGTGCCCTTTTATTTGCATTATGTTGTTGTGGGCTTATGGCATGTATGTAGTTCTCCGGCTTGAAGTAACATGTGTTCACTGGAGTGAGTATCACCTGTTCTCTCTATGTCATATTGGTTTTAGAATGAAAGTAGTTAACCGATATTACGATATGTAATTCCAACCGACATACGTTTGCATATACAGACTGACGCCAACGATGAATTTTGGGGGCATGTGCCTAATCGAAGAAATAGCTGGTGAAAGACACGTATGCGCCTATAACAGTGGAGAATTCAAATAGAGTGAGTAACATTATCACTCCACTTACAAAGAGGTTCTGGCAGTAAAGAGAGGAATATAGAAATTCCAATTCCACCTCATCAGCCATCATTTTACGGTAGAAATGGATATGTCTGCCTTTCCACAAATGAAAACTCCTTTTAAAGTCACCATCTATCTTCAATTGTATAGTTTATGGACAGACTCTGTTACCGCAATGTCTGTTGGCGGGAAGGTCATAGCGTAATAAAGGTTTGCACTTTTATTCTAATACCTCAGATTGTGGTGAGATGAAGGTGCGTTCTTCCTTTGATAAATATGTGTTGTGCCCTTGAGAACACATACTATGTTGGGTGCCCTTTTATTTGCATTATGTTGTTGTGGGCTTATGGCATGTATGTAGTTCTTCGGCTTGAAGTAACACCGGTTCACTGGACTGAGTATCACATGTTCTCTCTATGGCATATTGGTTTTAGAATGTCTCTTTCTGGTGCCAGTGTGCCATATACTGATGCTACCACATACTTGTTTGGTGATAGGCAAATTCTGATAGGTTTGCTGATCTTCTGGAAATAGAAATACTCCTTGGAGGTGGCTTTGGACCGTGCTTTACAAGGTAACCACATGTGATCTGGCAGGATACTAGGATTGACAATGGTGTGCGAGGCTCCGATATTAAACAATGCAACAACCGGGATTGGTTTTGCATATTTATTTGTTAGTATGGATACTTTAGCCTACGGGGTGATTGTCACCGAGAAGACTATTATTTCATCCATCGAGACTGTTGGACTAGGATCCTCCAGGCGAAGCGTAAAAACAGACCTATCAGAGTCGGATGAATACCCATCAAATGCAAAAGTCACTCCGGCTTCATCTTCTGTTTCAGAAAATAATGATTTAATATCATCATCTCCTAGATCTGCTCACGTAGATTTTGTAATTATATGAATGATTTTTTTACCTCTTCTTGGAACTCTTGTTAGGGAAGTTCTTTGCAAAATGTCCCTTCTTTCGGCATATGAAGCATATCTTAGACTATACTCTATCGACGATGAGATGCCCCTGTCTAACAACACTTTTGGATCAGTGATGCAACTCCTTATCGACAGATCCTGTGCAGACTCACATACAGATTTCATGAAGAAAGTGTTTCTATCCATTATGGCAGGACCAATTTTTTTTCATTGAGTTACCATTCAAGAAAAATGAGGATGTCAACCCTACCAAAGCTACACATTCAGGAATGACCCCTACAGATAGACAGCACTACCATTCCTTTAACAATCCCACCATAGAGGCAATGAACGCTGCAATTACCTTTTGTACTGTTGCCCCTTCTCTTTGTAGATGCACTTGGCACCAGGCTTGGAACTTGATAATACTGTTATGCCACTGTGATGACGGTATGTCATCAAGGGTGAACTTTACCGTTAGTGGCGTCCAAGTTGGAGCAATATTGATGTACTCATATTCCACGTCTCCTCCTTCTACAACCATCGGCTCTGGTTATGGGGTAGGTGAAGGTGTTGCCTGGGGTGTTACAGTCACCATTGGCGGATGGTAATTTTCTGAGAAAAATTACCCGGAGGTCAAATTCTACTATTACCGGGACTCAGTTTTAAACGTACAGAAACACATTTTCTAATAATTCTCATGTTCTGGGAATGAATTTGATCTCCATTCCATGGGATTTCACACTTTTAAGATGTTTCGTTAGTCCCGGGCCATTTTGGAAATTTTCGGTTTCGGAGGAAAAAATGGTCAATTTGGAAAATTGGATGAAAATGCCCCTAATCCTAAATTAAAAGTGTTCCAGCCAAAATTAGGGAGGTTTGGTTTACTGTTTAGGGTTAATATTATACTATTAGGTAGCCTTTTGACCTAGTGAATTAAATAATAACCTAAGGGAGCAAATTTAGGATCATGTTCCCTAGCCTACACTTAAACAATTAAACTACCCTCACCCACCCTCACATAACCGGTTATACTCCCTCACCATTTCATACTACCATTTCATTTTCATATTACAAACTTCACTTCCCTCCCTCTCCAAAAAACCGTCGGCTCCTCACCACTAAAGTTCTACCAAAATTCTTCTACCTTTGCTTCATCCATTCATCAACCATCCTCATCATCATCAAGTGCTCAAGGTTGGTTGAAGATCAAGGAAGCAAGGTTGCAAGCTACTCCCTCCTCAAGGCCGAATTCATCTACTCATTTTCTTGATGCTCAAACTTGGTTCTTGTGCAAATCATCATCAAGCTTCAAGGAATTAAAAAGGGCCGAATTCTCAAGCTTTATTCTTGGATAAATTTGTTCAAGCAATCTCCAAGAAAAACCCAAGGTCGAATTTTCTTAAGGAATTTTGGAAAAAATTCCTACAAGAATTCTTCAAGGATTTGGCAAGGTAAACATGTTTAAGAGGCTATTTTGGAGTAGTATGAAGTTTTACAACATGTTTCCTTGAAGATTGCATGATTTGATGAATTGTTGAAGTTGATGAATTTGGTGATTTTGTTCAAGTATGTTGGAAGTTGGATTTTATGCTTGATTCATGTTGTTGGGTGGATTTGGAGCATGATTAATACTTGGAATTATGTTGAAATCATCATGGATAAAAAGTTAGGGTTTAGGCCGAATTGTTGATGATGTTTAATGTTGATGAATGTTGATGTTCTTGATGGAAATGATGTTGTATGTTGATGTTATGATGATTTTGAGTATGTCTGTTGAATTAGAAAATTGAAGAAATGATTTGTTGGAAAAATACTAAGTTGGCCGCAAGTTTGGTGTAGTTTTAAGTATGATTTTGTTGGAAGAAATCATGGAAATAAGTTGGAATTAGGATGTTTGAAACTTTGGAAAAGTTTAGTAAAAAGTTGTTGAAGAAAAACAATTTTGGTAAGAAAGTACAGTTTTGGCCAAAAGTGTAAGTGTGGTGGTAAAAGTTGAAGTTTTTTAAGTTAAGTGAAGGATTTGGGTAAAAATGAGCTAAGTTGGTGATTTGAGAAAGTTTTGTCACTTTTGGAAAATTTAGGACAAAAATCGAAAGTTTTGGAAAACATTGGTGTTAAGTGGTAATTAGTGACAAGCTAAGGTGAATTAAGCTCATTTGAAGTTAAATATGAAATTTGGAAACTTTTGTCACTTTATGAAAAATTGGGTTCAAATTGGAAGTTTGGATAAAGTTTATGTGTTGACTAAGTAATTGTGACAAATATAGTGAAATTGAGCTTTTTAAAGCTAAGTGTGAAAATTGTGTTATTTTGTCACTTTTGGAAGTTTTGGGGGAAAATGCACATTTTGGAAAAGATTGGGTACTTAGTTGCAATTTGTTGATAATTGAAGTAGAAGTTGACTTATGTGAAGAAAAATAAGAAAGTAGTGAAAGTTAAGTGAAGTTGGTCACTTTATGCAATATTGGGTTAAATTGCAAAGTTGAAGAAAGTTTAAGGACTAGATGTGTAATTATTGGTAAAAGAAGTAAAATGGAATTACTTTGAAGAAAGGTGTAAAGTGATAACACTTTTGGAAGTTGTTGACACTTATCACAACTTTGGGTAGAATTGCACATTTTGACAAAGTTTAAGGACTTTGTGGTAATTAGTGATAATTAATGTTTTTTAGATGCTTGGGTGATATTGTGGCAAGATTACAAATTGATTTGACCACTTTAAGTATGATTTGAGCAAAATGGTCAAACGGTTGACTTTTGGTCAACTACGTGAATAGTAGTGTAATTGAAGAAAAATTGTTAAGTGTAGGAACTTATAAGTGTATAAATTGTCTATTGTAATAGTTGCGGCGAAGGACCGCAGCAGTGTAAGTGGAAACGATAATATCGAATGACAGATAAGGGGGTTTAACTTTCTTAATATGCTTTTCGGTTTACCCTATTGCATATTAGGTTAGTTAATGGCTAGTATTCGGGTCGAGGATGGAGCCCAGTGACTCCCGGGACTAGTAACATGCAAAGGTTAGTGGCATGCAGGTTTTTATCTTAAGTGAGGGACTTTCAACTCCCAAATTTATTAAGTGCAGTGATTAGTGGAAGATTGAAGATGGATTACAAGTCAGTGCTTATTATGGGAACATCTTTAGTGAACGACAGTTAAGGGCCATATACCCCTCGTATTGGTACCATACGCATGTTTAGGACTCCGAAAGGGGGTTGTCGAGTGTGGGATCCTGTGCAGGCCGGTGTGCCGTCAGGGGATTGTCCTTCGGGATGCGTGATTATTCATCCTTTGGGATGCGTGTAAAAGTCTGACGGGACTAGTGTATTGCATATCATTTCATTTGCATATCATTATCCATGAAATATTAGGTTGTATGAACTGCTTAGTACATTGCAATAAAACCCATTACCCTTACCTAACCTCTTACTGACTACCTTTCGAGGACTCACCCCCAATACCTTAATATTTCAGGAGCAAAGGGAAAGCGACCCGCGGAATAGCTCCACTTGGTCGAGTGTGATTTGGTACTTAAGGTACACAAGTGATTATCGATTGGTTTATTATTGGCATTTGGGGGTAGTCTCGATTGAGATGCTATAAGTGTTAATTATGTACCTGGGTGAGCATGACTATGGTTGGACTAACGATTTGACTTTCCTATTTGTGATTAGCAGCAACAGCAGTATCTTGTGTGATCGTCGGAATGACCCGATCATGCAAGCATAGTGAGTTTTCCTTTTATGGTTTAACTTGGCCTCTGTAGGCGTAGCATGCATAAGTAGTTAAATAACATTATTCGTTCTGCTATAGTGGTTTGTATAAGTTAGTTTATTGGGGAGTACTTGCCCATGCGATGGGCAGGGCTCCTTACTGTTGTATTCGGTCTTGAGCGTAGCCCAACCTCATATGTTATTCGGTCACGCGATTGATGAGAATGTAATTAGAAAGTCGTAAAAATCTGCAACGCGTTAATTAACTAGAACTAAGCAATGAAGTTAGGGAGCAAAGTAGGAAAAAAATTAAGGGCTAGGTTTTGGGTCCGCAAAACCTAAAGAAGGTTAAGTGATCGACGTCATCCACCACCGCCCGCTTCCCCAACGATCGCTTCCGCTGCGCAACCGAGGAACGGGAAACGGGGATGGTGATGACATGGGGAGCGAGTGGTCATGCAGCTTCTGATTGTTGTGGCGCTGCTCATGACTTCCCACTGGTCTGGGTTGATTCTGCCATTGTAGAGGATTGAGGGTCCTGCGGTGTTTGCGCTTGGGCCATGTAGAACTCATTAGCAGAGGATTCTTCAGAGAAGGAGTCAAGATAATCCTCAGAGGACGATTCATCTTCACTGGTGGAGCTCATATCTACATGAGCGATCTGATGAGAGTCTATTCTTGCCACCTGTCGATGTCTGCTGGGAGATTGGTTGTTTTGTCGAAGAGCGGCTCCATCATTTCTTCGTAGCTTGAGGAAGGGTCCATTTTCTGTAAGTATAGAGGAGAATAGTCGTCAAGGAACGTGTTTTGGTTTTGGGGGGCCAGTTTAGTATATCCGTAAGTGTGTTTGAGCTCCCTTTTATATGCTTAACCTCGAAAGTGAACTGGGCGAACCACTGTTGCCAGTGGAGCAGCTGTGCATTTGGCAGTATTCGCTGTTTGAAGCTCGTCATTTTTGGAAAAGCAGAGATATCCATTTTTGAACTAAAGGAAGAGCAGCAATTGGAATGAGGAATGTGAATAAGAGCAGCAGGGGAAGAAAAAAAAAAGCGAAATCCTCCAATAGGGTTGTGTGTGTCGTATGTGGGGATGGGAGAGAAAATGGGACCAACTATGTAGGTTTAATGAAAGTGGGTTAGGTTCGGTTTTAATTTAAGTGTACATAATTGGGTTAATTATTTGGACTTTAATTTTATCATGGGTTGGATAGGAAGGGCTAGATAGGGTTAATTTTACCTACATTCTTACAATTTATTATATATACCTTATACCCCACAAACTTTGAGGGGTGGCAGCTATACCCCGGGTCATACGTATGTTCCGTCCCTGTAGGTATGCAATATATTGTTATTAACATTTCACAGTTTATGATATTTGGTTGTGCAAACGTTTAGTATTAGAAATATTTTTTTTCACTTTCTGTTATTAAAAGTACTATTCACTCATGCACGCAGTGGTTGCAGGTTATGAATGAAATGTCGTATAACGTAGAAGCAAGGGATAGTGTTGCACCCTTCCTTTTTTTTTATCTAATTAGTGATGTTGCCTTTCTGATGATGTTTAATTGCATGTTGTATTATGTTGTGGTGGATGGATGGGCATAGTTGAAGTGGAAATGCGTACAATAGAGGACAATAATTATTTATAATGAAGTACTTCCTAGTTTGTATTTGTTTCAGGGTTAAAATGTACCCATAATTCTGTAACTTTTATTATTGTACTATTATGGTTATATTTTAACTTTTTGTATTATTGAAGTCCTTTTTTTTTTTTTTTTTGATGTTTTTTCATCCATTTTCCGTTATGTTTAATGGACTTTTGGGGAAAATGACTATTTTAGCAACTCCATTTAAAAAAAAAAAGTATATTTCCCCCACAAGTTTTAAACCTAACCATTTATACACACCCTCAATAATTAAAAACCTAAAAAAATTACCCTTAAGTTTCAACCAACCCACCAACACTCCTGCCACCGTCGGACCACCGCCACCTCCATCAACGCTGAAAAACACCGGGAAAGGCCGGAAATGGGTGCAGCTGTCACACGTGCAGAGCTCCGTTTTTCGGAAAAAATGCAACCAAGAAATCCGGATTGATTTGCATTATGATGGATCGCTCCATGGATCACTCCACTTTATTGGTGGATCGATCCGTATTGATCCGACTCATTCCACTTACAGTAATTAAAGTGTAACTTTAAAAGTTTTGGTCATTTTTTATTTTTTAACAAAGTTCAGGGACTAAAAATGTAAATAAATCTTGACTAAATTATAAATTTTTGAAAAGTTTTAGGACCTTTTTGTAATTTGTTTTTAAGTTGGAAGACCATTTTATAATTTTTTTGAAATTTGGGGTGTAAATAGATTTTTATTTTTATTTTTAAATGGAGTTGCTGAAATAACCATTTTCCCCTAAAGTCCGTTAAACTTAATGGAAAACAGATGGAAAAGGACTACGGATAGAAAAAAGTTAAAAAACAGAACTTTAATGGTACAAAATATTAAAACAGAATCCTAATGATACAATAATTAAAGTTACAAGACTATCAGTAGTTTACCTTTTGTTTCATTATTAAACCCTATTGGTCATTGAATACTCCAAGTAGTTCAATGCAATAGACATACAGTTAATGGAGTTTTGTTATACAATTTTTGATGAAGTGCTTCAAGTATTCTGGCTACTTGATTGAGATGAAATGTGAAAGTGTCACGCATTTCTAGTACTGCATCGTCAAGATCCACTTCTCGCCACTTTATCTATTTGATGGCAATCTAATACATGAGTAGTTGAGGAAGAAAGCAACGAATTCTCGTTCAAGTTACCACCTGGTAATCCTATTGGCCTCACAATAACCTACTTTGGAAAACCCATTATTCATAATGTTATGAACATGCTAGTATTGTTATACATCTGGTAATGAGAGTTCATCAGAGTTAAAGCATGCATACCTTCTCAGTATCCAAATCACCTTGCTCCGCATTAATTTCACCATAATGTTCACTCGCTTATCAGTCCAGTTGGGGAGACGTGGTGTTGCGACCAAACAATCATCATGTATCCCCCATTGAACCGGCGTGATGCAATGTACGTAAAGTAACTAAACGAATTGGCCAAAATTGTTATATTCCGCACAGATAAGGTATGGTAAAGAAATTGGAAGTCAATGAAAATGCTAACCCGAATATACAAGAGGCATCCACCTAAACTTGTTACACCTTTTTCTTGGAAAGCAGAAACATCAAGTAAGCCATCTAACACAAACTTGGCCCAATTGAATTCCTTCAATTGGGTCATGTCATTCATATAGAGGATGTAGTCTCTGAAGTGTATGTGTATATGTGAGATAGGTCTAATCCTAGGTACGTAGTGAGGTAGTAACCATTCAACTCTGTAAGTTTGTATACAGTTTAGTCCTTATAGTTTTATTTGTGTAATTTTTTTTTTATATTATTTTTAATTTGATGCAAACGAAAAGTTGTATTTGTTAAAAAGTGAACCATGGTCTTTGTTAGTTTGTAATAAACAATTTTTACCCAAAAAAATCAGATTTTGTTTACGTAAAAAATGATTTAGGATTTTTATGTGCGTTTGGTCCATCTGAGTTACAAAAGCGTTCGCCCAACAGCGTTTGTTAACAGAAGAACGCGGTTTATTCTCGCCGAAACGTGGTTTATTCGTGGCCCTACAAATCAGCAGTTCTTTTTCGAATCAAATCGCGATAGCCTTCCCCAAAACGGCGTTAAACTAATAACAGCGTCAACTTTGTTTTTGTGTCGTCAATTAATGGATGGAAATGGAAATGGAAATGGAAATTAAGTTAATAAAAAATTTATGTTATGAAATTTGTGCTTGAACAACTTTGAATTAGGCAAGAATATTTTTGAAATCTATGTGTTATCAATAAAAGAAAAAATTTATCATTTCGCTGTAATTAAGGAGTATCTATATTTCATCCAAAAAAGAAAAAAAAAACAAGGAGTATTAAGTTTAATCCTTATACTTTTGTTTGGGTCATTTTTTTGTGTATTATTGTTAATTTAATGCAAACGAAAAAAATGAACCATTTTCTTTGTGATTTTATTCCCCGAAAAAAATGATTTAGGAGTTTTTATTTGTGTTATTTTCCTTGTTAATTATTCTTAAATTAGATATTTTTATGTACCCATATCCTCCATGATGATTATTTTTGTTATGAATTAATGGCTGGAAGGGGAAATTAAGTTAATGAAATATTTTTGTTATGAATTTTGTGCATGAACAACTTTGAATTAAGCAAGAACAACTTTAGAATGGAAGAACAATTTTACGACACCTCGGAAATGGTATCAGTCACAGCTGAGCACCAGCCATTAATATCCTTTGTTTACCACACCTCAGAAACCACTTCAAGGTTTCTAAATCCAACTCATTCCCAGAAACTGTTGAACCCTAACTCTTCAAACCTAACCCTCATTCTCGAAGGTGATTTCTATTTTCTTTCTTCCCCTGTTCATGGTGACTGCTGAAATGGATTTCACCAAAATGGGACTGCGTGTGGCGGCCGAGTCGATTGAAGATGCCTTTCACATGGCGGCCACGTAATTTTTAACCGATCGCTTAAAATAGCAGGTCCATGTTCTTTACTTTAGTTTCTGTAAATTAATCTCATGTTGTTTAACTTTGTTTGTGTAGATGCAAGGACTGTCTGTATTTGATGAATGATCCGGCCGTTTTGGGTCATGCATGCCTCCCTTTAAGCGAATCCTGGTCTAGAATGCCTTTTAGGGCTGTTATTGAACAAAAGATGAAGGATTTGGGGAACGTGCACGTCATGTTCAGAGAAGACCTGGTATTTCCCTTTAAGTTTTGTGACTTGTAGAAATTTACATTTTGGAGAATCATTAATCATGTTGCTTTGATTGATTTCTATGTATATTAATCATGTTGCGTTGATTAATGTAAATAGTGTCCTACTTGATTTAGAAGTTACAAACATAGTAGGAGTAGAACAATTATGTTATTTTAGGAGGCAAGTAATAACTTCTTTAACACTCTTCCTGAAGTTGGAGTGTGAGGGTTGATCATGCCCAACTTTAGGCCTACGATGTTACACCTACCTCGGACACTTGGTGGATTTCTGATGTATTTGGGCCGGATGTGGAATGTGTGTAATTTCCGGGACTAGTAATGACATGTATTGGAATGTATTCATATTG
>JBBYHH010042325.1:0-16130 GCA_038382905.1 Daphne laureola
AAAATTATAAAGTTAGATGGATGTTTAACACATTTTAAAAACTCAGATGGTCAATTTGAGCATTTTAATCACAATTTCTGTTAAATTTTAACAGAAATTAACTCACAGGTATAGATTTGTAACGTACTCATATTTTAGAGCTATTTTTATAATAAATTTTTGTTCGCGTATAGATTTACAACACGGAATATAATTTAGGTATAAATGATGCAATTTACTCTTAAAGTGTCTATATGAACTTTGGATATTGTGACATTGAAGTGTAAAATGTTCGCAAAGTTGAAGTGACTAATTCCCTGCTCACATGTGCATGCTATTGCCTCCAACTCTCTTCTTATATCCAGTTCTGGAGGATTCAGGTGTGTGTAAGAGATGATACCGACTCACAGTAGACTCCATATCTGAAAGAATGCATGCACCACACACTAGAAAGAGGAAAACGTCCTCGCTTCAGATCTTCGTCGTCGGTCTATCGTGAAGAACAAAATATTGAATCGCGAGAATCACAATTTCTCTGGTATTTTTATAAGATTGGACGATTCGACAACGAATTATCCAGAATCCGGCGAAGAGGCGGCGATTTTGAGGTGAAGTTCGAGCAAGACTCCGATTTCACCGTTGAGTCCGTACTCCTCATTGTTGCTGCTTCCGATTGTGTTGTGCTCCTCACCATATCACGTTGCGATGATCGTTGCTGCTCGAGATCACAACTGCAGATCGTGGAGTGGTTGGCGGCGATGGATGTAAGAAGCTCATGTTTCTTGTGTATGGCTCAATGTTCCATCTACTGGGAAGGCTCGAAGTGGTGTATAGGCCGGAAACATGAGGAAAAATTTAGAAAAAAATATATTTAATGAAGGGTAGTTTAGACTTTGCATTAGATGTGGCTTTCCATGTAAGTGGTAAATAACACTGGTATAGTTGGATTTATTCTCTAGGAAGCAATAAAGGCTGAGAAATTGAGAAAGAACTAAACCTTGCCATAAGTAGTCATGATGCATTTGATTTTTTTATTGGAATGTTTGACCTTTTTTTTATTTTTTGAACGGAAAAGTCAATATGATTAAATAGCAATAGGGAAAACAAAGTAGGAAGTGGGGGAAGCCCCAATCCCAACGGAACCTAGAAAAACAGAGGTTGTATCACGATTAAAAGGAACAAAAATAGTAGCAAAATAAAACTTAGGAAACAATCAACCTGAGAAACTAAGAACAATCATCGCAGATGTTGACCGTAAGAGCATGAACAGGCTCCGAAAACGTACGATGTGGGATCGAGAGGCGAGAGCGAGAGCGCACCGAAAAAAACATGAAAATGTCGTACAATAACATCCATTTTCAATGGAGCAAGACGCTCACTCATCATGCTAGTGCTATCAGGATAACCACACCACCAGTGGCAGCCACTAACCATAGCCGACGACCAGCAGTATAGAGAAACAACAAAAAGCAACCCGAAACTAAGGGAAACAACAAGTGAGGATAAGAAAACACAAAATGGAGGAGGCAAGGCAATCCTCACACCTAACCAACTCCACACCCAGACAATCATGCCATTTGACAGGACGAGCGATTTGGCTCAGAATAGGACATCCCACACCAAGTCGTCGAGATGTCAGAACTGCGGCCCAGCCCTGCCAAAAATTTGATCCGACGGCGGCAATTACGCCACTCGGGAATCGCCGGTGGCCACTATAGTAGCCAGATTGGAGGATAGAGCCATGGCTGATCAGCGGTAGTGCAAGAATGACCCAAGCTGTGCGCAAACGAAACACCCAGACGAGGGATAGGAGCCGGACGAATCTCCGGTGCAGGAATCGACTTGATGGCAAAGAGGCATTGACGACATTATACCCATAATTGACAGCGGCGACGCGAAACGGGCGAAGAAAGGATGTGGCGGCGTTGAGGTTGAAGAGGAACCCTAGCAAGACTAGCATCGTTGGTGGAATATTTGATTTTTAATGTTCATTTGACTTCAATTTATCTACATTATGCATTTGTAGAAAAAAATTGGAAAAAAAGAAAGAAAAAAAAAATTGTTCATAAAGTACAAATATGAAAATAACTTTTTTATTCAAAAATTCAAATTTATATTTCGTATTGATAGAAAAAATAAAACCATAAATTAATAAATGCTAAAAACTAAGTGTTGCAATCATTTAGACACAGGTGGAGCATAAGTAATGATCAAATGTTTATTTGATAATCAATACACTATAAATGATGATTAATTTAGCATTACTGATAATCAAGTTAATATTCTTAATATTCTTGATGATCAAATGCGTATCGATGTTCAATACACTATAAATGATTATCATATATCCATTTTAATAATGATACACTTAATTTTACAGTTCGAGGAACAATCAAAATTAAAGAGCAAAAATAAAACACTGCCTCTGAGTCTCTTGTTCTTCTTAGTTTCTTTCTTCTTTCCATTTCACTATTCCCTTCTGTGCACTTTTGCGTACATTAAACAGCGCATACTATGTTTTGGCCCTACAATATAAAAGTCAGTGATGAGAATTAGAACTAAGGCTTTGTTCACATACACAATAGGGGCTTCAAGCGTAAGGGTCGGAGAGTGAATAATTTTTTTTTTTTCACTCATCTTTTTTCACCATGAATTATTTGAGTTTTTCACTGTTCATTTTTCGGACCTCTCGTGAAAATAAGAGGAGTAATTTTTTTTTTCATCGTGAGTTTTTAGTTCGTGAGTTCTGAGGCGGTGCCATCTACCGGCCTTCAACGTCCTCCACAACGGCATCTACGCCCTCATCGCCAAAGCTCTCGCCAGCGTCGGCTCACATCGCCTCCGGATTTCTCAAAGTCGCCAGAGAGAGGGAGAGCGGCCGTCGGAAATCAAAATTCAAAATCAAATCGCCGGAGAGAGGGAGAGAGGCCACAGAGAAGAAGAAGATTTTTTTTGGGTTTTCCCAGAGATTTCTCTTCCTCCTCCGGAATGGATCGAGCCCCTGTACGATGTTTCTGGTCTAGCTTCAGCCTTGCCGGAGCAGATCTGTTGGACTTGAGTTCGTTTGATTTCTCTTCCAGCAGATCTCGCCGCCGCCGCATCCGTTTGATTCCTCTGTTACAAACTGGATTTGGCAAAATTTCAATGGGTTCTACTTACGATCTGACAGCCTCCATGTCTGCTGCTTTTAGGATCTCAGTTTTTTCACCTTGATTTCGCCACTTTCCATTTCGTTTTCCGATTCCCTGACCCTTTCAGGTCTGGCAGCCCTGCAAGAAGAAGAGATTCTAATCGACAAGGAGAGGAGAGAAGATTCCTAAGAGATAGAGAGAGAGGGTCGAGGTTTGGAAGATCGGTCGGCGATGTTGAATCGGCCGACTGGAGGATTGACTCGTGTTGGGAAGTACGATCTGGGGAGGGCACTCGGTGAGGGGTCGTTTGCGAAGGTGAAGTTCACCAGGAATCACAGAGTGTCAAACTAGATCGCCAGGAATCACGATGATTCTAAAAAAAAAATCACAGTGAATTAGTGTTAAAATCAGATGAATTATATTTCCCACTTTTTTTAACTTTGAAGCCCCCTAATATATGAGTACTGAATTTATCAAAATGCCCGGGCTGAGTGTTGGGATGACAGCGGATCGGATGAAAAACACTAATCACGGATAACCGCTATCTATGTCACAGATATATCCGTAGTTATTGGCTAGTAGGTGGAAACTATTAACCGCGAGTCTCGCGGTTACGATTGCAATTTTGATGTATCCGCACCGCAGATAATTGCTAACCGCGATTTCGCAGATATATGCTAACGTTGGGCTTATATTATTAGCTCATTACAACTTACCCAACCGTAAACCAATTACTATAAATTATCCTACCCATTACACATATCTACTCCCCAATCCAATCCACCAAACAGATTTTCATGTTATATGGTACAAATTTTTCAATAGATGAGTTGTTTGAAGATCTTTTCACCTAAAAGAGAGAGAATGTTGTATATTAATTTTTTTTATGTATTGGCAGTAGATATCCGCAGATTAATCGCTGATGACAGATATCCGCGGATATTTAGATATGGGTATAAGCTTTGCGGATAACCACTAATCATGGATCACAATATATGCACAATTGACGGTTATGGTTATATGATATCTGCGGTTAATCCAAACCGTTGCTCTCCCTAACTGAGTGAGAATTGAAAAGCAGCAAATAGATGAAGGAGTTGACCGTTTTTTCCTGCAACAACATGTAAAGTCATCAACACAGTATGAATCTGCAGTACTGTAGCCGCGGATGCAAATTACAAAGTTACAATTTTGTGGTGTGCATCTAACGTTCTGTTGGTTTGGCCATTTTTCCCTTAAATTCACCTCAAGGTCACATCTTTTTTTCATCGGTGATGCCCCTAATTCATCTACACATTTAAAACAAAGCATGTGTTACCGCTTGTGAAATATTGTAACACTTTCCTTCTAGGAATTATATTTTACTCTCTCCAATCCTATTTAATCATTATTTTTTATTTTTAAATTTTTATTTAATTCAATTTTTTATTAAAAATAATTTTCTCAAAAAAATAAAAAATATATTATATTTTTAGAAATTAGACACATTAATTTATCTTATGTATATAAGTCGCTTAGCTTTATATATAAAAAAAAAATTGAAGAAAAAAATCTATAAATTAGATACTGAAAATAATAAACCGTAACTATTAAAAAGGACGGAGAGTATTACTTATTTGTCTAAAAATAATTACTTGATTTGACTTTTGATATATCTTATCCAAAATATTGTTTAAAATAATTTGTAAAAGATCTTCAAAAAAAAAAAAAAAACTATTACAAATGCTCTTTTAATTTCCATATTAACCTATGTATCAAAATATTTTAAAAAAAATTATGTTAAATGTTAAAAACAAAATGAGATCATTAATGGAGTAGTCGTAGAGCTGTAAATACCGTTGTCGTCTCCCTCCTCGCTTGGTTCTTCGACAAATTCTTGCACATCTGTTAGCAAAAATAGGGAACATATGCATCGATGCTAAATTATCTTTTACACCCCTCAATTACAGTGACTCATACATTTTTATCCATGAATTATAGTTTGGTGTAACCCTTTCTCTAAACTACAAAATTGATATGTTTCTTAAAATAAAATAAAAATTCACACCAACTTTACTTTATTATCCTCTATTTCCATTTTCATTCAAAAATATTATTTTCATTTTATATACCTACTTTACATTTTTACCTTCTAGTTAATAATATTCTTTAATTTACATATCGAATCAAATGTATCATTTTTTGTGAGACTGATAGTGTGAATTCGACATTTAACTTATGTAACTTACTAGCTTGCTCTATGTGATATTAAGGTCATCAAACTTTTAATGGTTTAGTATCCTATTAGTAAGAATTTAAAGTATTAAAACGTAACTAAGGGTGCTTATTAGGTTAAAATCAGAACCGAATAAGTTAAAAAAATTCAGTTTTCAGTGCTAAAAACTGAACTAACCGAATTCGTAACTTAAGGATCTACCATAAATTTACCCTTTATCAGTGCATCTTCAATGCATAGTCTTGCACTACCCGAGTTCTTTCTTCACCGTCTGCATCATCCATTGCTTTTGCCCACCATCACCAAGGTTTTTAAAAGCACGAAGCGCATAAAACGTTAAAAGGTTCAACACGCAAAGCAAAAATGCAGGCTTTAGTGATGTAAAGCTCTAATGGTGTGAGATTTTGATTTTATGCCCTACGACTTAATAGTGTAAGATGAAAAATTAGGGATGAGTGATACTCACATCCTAGAGTTATTTTATTAAGTTAAATTCCTAAACTCCGAATCATTACAATCCTGTCACCCAACTAATCGGGACTAAGTTGCAGTAGAAATAAGTATAGAGCCTCGTATAAACATCATATGAAAGTTGGAGGATTAATCATAGTTTGATTTTATGCAAGTATAGAGCCTTGAGCTATCTCGTCCAACGCCCCCATCCAAAATCTATTTTGGGTTAGGATTCATAACCCAGTTCATAGGTGATCATTTTTTTCTTCTGTTTCTTTTTGGATTGTTATGATTTTGGAGCAACCATTCCTCTACAAAAC
Organism: Daphne laureola; assembly: GCA_038382905.1. NCBI lineage: Eukaryota > Viridiplantae > Streptophyta > Magnoliopsida > Malvales > Thymelaeaceae > Daphne > Daphne laureola. Next base: position 6,099 of record JBBYHH010042325.1, read on the forward strand.
TCATCCATCAAACAACAAAAAAATATCATTGATGTTGAGTCGGGAGTAATTCAAAAATCAATAACAAACTTATGCACAGTTCTACCTAGGATTTAAAAAAAATCTATTGGTCACTATAGGTATTTTCCCTAAGCTTAACTAACAGTAATTCGGTCAAGTTACTATAGGATAATATCGAGTATTAGTAGGATAATACCGTAATTACCAGTATCAGACGCTTCTTGCACCGTTTGACAATAGTTGTTTCAAGTAACTGTAGCGTTTTGGATAATTTTTTAATGATCAAGATCAAACAGCTACAGCTAAACGCTAAACTATACTCGTAGATAACTTTTCAAAACGTAAAAACTACTTTTAAAAAATTGTTGCCAAGCGGAGCAAATAGCTTTTTAAAATAGTTTTCATGTCTTGAAAAAACTATCTACGTAACTTTTTAGTATTTAGTTATAGTTGTTTGATCTTGATCATTAAAAAATTATACAAAACGCTACAACTACTTGAAACAACTATTCCTAAACGAGACCAAAATAATTTGACAGTTTATATCAAAATGTTGAAAAAAAAGAGGAATATCTTCTTGGAATAAGGTAATTACTAGTATCATCATCCCGTGTAAGTTGATCAGTCATATCTTTTTGCGAAGTATCCATAAATGAAAATAATTTGAAAATTCTTCATGTATGTGAGATTAAACAAATAGTTAAAGCCATTGATTTATAACCAACAAAATACACAAATCTCTGAAAGGTGAGAGAACCGTACCAATTAATACCGAATTTTCTTGCACTTCAGTAAAAGAACCATCCAGATCATCCTGTAAACTTTCTGTAACAAAGTAAAACAAAAAAGATGACGAAAGGAGGTGTGTAAGATGATTTTTGGGCATGTTCATTTAGAAGAATTTGAAGAAAAAAGTACAGCCTTTTGGAAATGTGAAGTCTTTTATGATAAATATTGAATATCTAGAGAAAGAAAAATTGAAAAGTAGAGAGAGAAAATGAGAAGAGAAAAAGTAATTATTGGGATATTAGAGGTGATAAAGAACGTTTGATTTGCTATGCTATCCTGGGAATTAGGTTGTTCCAGTCCAGAAGACTCATACTGCAATAAACTCAAAGACAAGGCTTGGAATTTGCAGCAATGAATACTAACCTCTACCTGCAAATATGATGATGAGTAAAATCCAGAAGATGGCCAAGAAGCTGGGTGTTCCAGTTCTACAGAGAGACTTCACCATGTCTGACCACAATTGAATCTTTGCCTTGAATTGAAGGTTTCTTTGACCAAAATCTTATGGTTGCTGTAAATTTCAAACCCTGATCAACAGAATTCATCAGAAAGAAACTAGGATTTGGGTTGAAATTAAACTACACAATTCTGGTATTGGTTCCCACGACACAATTGTTTGTTTTTCAAAAACTCCAAAAGCAATAACTTGGTATTTGCTACAACATTTGTTTGTTAGCAGAATGCACGATTGTACAAACGGAACCTGCAGTCAGTCACTTTCACCTATGAAATTACGCCTCTTTCAAAAAAAAAAAAAAGAAGCAAAGACTTAAGAAAGGGTAGTAAATTAACAGACAAGACAAACCTGCAGGAGGCTGTTTAGATAAACATTCTTTCACAGCATCATTAGAGGACCGCAGGCGCTTCTCACTAATCACCTGCAAATTATAAAAAAAAAAAAACCAGCAAACTCTGCTAAACAGAAACAGGTTAGAGACATTCTGACATAAAATAGATACTCCATGTATCTCCTTTTTCTTCTTTTCTCAATACAAAGCCCTAATGAGTGGAACCATCATCGCTGAACTTCCCGAACTTTGCAAGTCACCATCCAAGTAATACACAAAAATCCTACACTATATGTACAATGCAACTGATGGGAAGCTCAACAGTGCAGAGAAGTAAAGGCTCAAAAAGGTGGCAAAAGAAATGTTAAAAACAAGCCTGAACAAAGCTTGTTCTCCCCTCCATTATGTCATGAAACTCACATGGACATAAGTGTACGGAGATCGGTTGCATTGATTTTCGTCAGAGACCTTGCACCACTTCGCCCAAACGCGTCCTTTGCTAAGTTCCTCTTCTTCTCCTGCAACTGCAAAATCCTCTCTTCAATGCTGTTACGGGCAATCAGCCTTATTATATGCACATCTTCTTTCTGCCCGATTCGATGCACCCTATCCATGGCCTGTTCTTCGAAAGCTGGGTTCCACCAAGGTTCAAACAGGTAAACAGTTGAGGCAGCTGTAAGGTTAATACCTGTTCCACAGGCCTTGAGACTAGCAAGCAGAACAGTTGATTCAGTTCCGGGAACACCGAATTCTTCAATGAGTTGAGCCCTCTTTTTGGCATTCATCGATCCATCTAAGGTCAAGACCTTGAAACCTGCAGCTTCAAGGGGCTTCTGGAGTAACATCAACATCTTCCTGAACTGAGAAAACACAACTGATTTCACATTTTCGTTCTCATCTCGTGATTTCTGAAGAAGGCTTAGCAACACGGAGACTTTCGAAGACACGGCATCAACTGAAGATGATGAATCTGTGCTTTTAGAAGAATCTGGTGGTGCTGAGAACAGATCAGACTGCGATAATGAATTTCGACAAAGGGGGCAGCAAGGCTTGCTACGTTGAAGAGTTTTAAGGATGCAGGCTCGGCAAAATATGTGTGCACAGCATGTTATAACCATATCTGTCGGGGGAGATATGCAAATGGGACAGTCAAAGTCTTCACCATCTTGGAGAACAGCAAGCACCTTCTGTAGCAGTTCTGGGTTGTTTGATACATCTGTTTGGAACAAAAAGGCAGTTGAGAGAAAACTCGAAGACATACTTGTATGTCCAATAACTAACTAGGTTTCAAAGAGAGCAATCAATTAATGCCAATTTCATTAGATTAAATACAACTTATGTCAAACAAATTTTCCAAGCTACTATTGCTAGAAATTTTAAATTTAAGCAATTACTTCTGACTAAAACTAACCCTCTCCTTTTTCTATATTATTTCCTCCATGTTTAGAACATCCAATCTACTTCAAGAAATGCGTCATAAAAGAAAAAACAGAGATCTCCCCCATTGAAACAACGTTAGGGAGACACAGGGTAGAATCAATTACCATAAAGGTTATGATGAAATAAAGAAACTTTTCAATTTAACTGGACTTTCTAAACAAACATAAAAAGGTAGAGAAGAGAGAGAAAAATATAATAGGGGAAGAATTCACAACACCTTCGATATTGCTGGAAGGAAGTAAGGATCTTAGATCTGGAGGTAACAATGCCATACTAGCACAGATCTGGCGAAGGCGTAACAAAATGCTTAGCACTGTTGAATAGTTACGCTCTAGTCTGCCCTCATCCATAAAATTTTGAATGACATTTTTTGCCTGTCCTTCAAACTGGTCATAGAGTTTGCTTTCATCAACCGAAAGCTCAACGTGACATATTTCGATGATCTTGGGAGGTAATCCAATTACACCCTTGTCCTTTGTTCTTCTTAAAGACATAGTTGCCATCAGAACCTGTGATATGTGAACTTGCAGTTAAATGAATTTATACTACAATTGATTGTCAAGGACAACAGAAATAGAAAATGTACTGTCACAAAGGTCATTTTTAGCAGCTTAAGGAACAAAGAGAACAAAACAAGAAAATCACACTCTTTTCTTTTCACAAAAAATGAAATAGGCAGATGTTTCTTTGTTAATGGCATAAAGCAATCAACAAACAAACCTTCTATCAAATCAAATTGTTTTTCAATCCCTCGGTTCATCAACGTTCTTCGATTTCCCATCTATTTGAAAGCACGAGATAACAATGTCTACATGTAAATAGAAGTGAATTTATGGCTCTAAAATCCCACTTCGTTCAACTTCACCGCTTCTAGTTGTTTCAAACTAAACAAAAGTTTGTGTTCTTACAAATGTTGTTTCTACTTGTAAAGCTGGAAATTGAATTCTTAAACATTAACATAGGTTATAATAAAGATCATCAAAGCATTACTTAATGAGTTTTTAGATTTACCATTATACTCAATCTGAAATATGATGTTTCCAAAATTATAATGTCACAAAAAATTTCCAGGAAAACATGAAACAAAATTGAATCGGAAAAAGGTGATACAAACAACCCCTAAATTGATTGAAGATAAATTATAAAAGATAAAACCAAATGCTAAGCGAAATAACTCCAAAGAAACGCTTAAAAACTAACCAAAATAATGCACAAAGAAAAAGAAAGACGGAAAAAAATGACAAGATCGTTCTTTGTACGCAAGGAAAAAAATAACAAGATCTTTCTTTGTAGGAAAGCGACATCGGATCAGACAAGAAAACAGTAAACTATGCTCAACGCAGTTTGAATGTAAATGGAAAGGTTGGACAGCAAGGGAATGAGATCAAACGTAAAACTTTCAACTTGTGCCTTATCATAATGATGCCTTCCAACCAAAAGTTGGAAACGCACTGTACAACACGATTACTACATGTTGGTGATTACAAATTATTATTACCTGTAGACGTGCAAGCCCATTCTTGTTCCCTTGAGCAAGAGGTCTTTGTACCAAACTATGCCAGTAACTCTTGATAGAAAATGGCTCAAAATGCAGAAAAGCCATAAGAGAAAAGAGGTCAAGAGAAGTATTCTGGATTGGAGTTCCAGTTACAGCCCAACGGCGCTTGGCATTCAAATTTGTGACTGCACGAGTCTGTTGAGCACTTGTGTTCTTAATCATATGTGCTTCATCCAAGATCACACGCCACCACTCCATCTTATTCACAGGGGAATCTGACCATGATACTTCAGCAGCAAGCGTCCCATAAGTCGTCAAAACAATATCATACTTACTAAGTTCCTTAACCTTGTCAGTCCTTTCACCATAATACATGTAAACCTTCAACTTCCCTGGATTAGTGTGCTCTTCTAGTTGCGTTATCCACGACGAAAACACGGAAGTAGGACATACTACCAATGTTGTCTTCTTACCTATGGTTGTAAAGCCAACAATTTCGTCCAACGATTTTCCCTTACCCTTTGAAGTATCTCCAACCTTGCTTCTTTTCTGCATAACATTCCCTACCTTATTTACTCTACCCCTCTTACCCCTCTTTCCTGCTGAAACATTCAACATGGCATCATCTGTGACACTTCCCTCTTCATTACCGACATAAATTGAGCCAGAACTTGGACCGCCATATCTATCAAAGGCAATAAGAGAAATAAGAGTGAGGGTTTTACCTAATCCCATATCATCTGCCAGAATGCCACCACGCAAAGGCTCTGGTCTTTTGTCCGCCTGGTAATTTGTCAATACATTAACAAACGCTCCATTTTTCTCCTCCCAGAAAGGAGGTAGCTCACCGGAATTCTCCCTATGAAGCAACCAACCAAGACCCTCCTTTTGATGCAAAAAAAGCTCAGACTTGATGACCTCTTTTGGGGGCTCAACAGGCTCCATTGCACCCTTCTTTCTCACATTCTCATCAACCAACCTGAAAATCTCATCCATGCTCTTAACTTCTCCTCCGGCCCTCTTCTCCTTCACAGCCGCAGCCTCGGATAACGTGAAGGACACATTAGAATCGGAAATTAGGACCAACCCACCACCGGAAATAACAGACTTGACAGTAGGAAAAGCGTCCCGGGTAGCGAAAATGTGAACCTCACAAGGAATTCGAAACTTGTTACCGCTACTTCTCGTGTTGGGTACTATACTCTCAACGGAGATCAACCGTGAGTCGATCATCGGTGCCAGGACGGCAGCGACGGTGCGCTCAATGTGGCCGACCTGGTCGGTCTTGGTGTTGAAAACTTTAATGGCGTTCTCGTCGTAAGGATTCAACGGCTCCCGGACAAGACCAACCATCTCGCGGCCGCTGATTCGGCCGCGGTAGTATTGGAGCCCGACGATGTTGGCTATGACGAAGCCCAGAAGGTAGTTATCGCCGTCGGAGGAGGCTTGGGAGGGAGAGAAGCCGTCGTCGTCGCCATCGCCGTCGCCGTCGTACGGTGGCCGATTGTCGAGAGCCATGTCTCGAACTAAACTCGGGTTTGTGATGGAGCTGGGGATTGGGAACTGATAGTGGGTTTTTGGACTAAAACGACATGAACTTCTTTATTACTTAAGACTCATTTCAACACCAAGTTTGGGAAAAAATAATCAGGAAATTTTCAAATTTCAAGTTGCCAAATGACCATATTATCCGATTAAGAGCTATTCTAGACAAGAGATATAGTGGAGGTTAAAACTAGTTTACATACCCGATCTGATCACTTGTTAAAAAAATTATTAGTTCTTAAAGATATTAACATATTAAATAATAATATATTTAAATCATAAATTTAGAAAGTATTTATTAAATTTTTAAAATTTTAAGTTAAATTGATTATTAAAAAAATGACATAGATCCCATATATTTTTATTTTACGGAATATTCAGGAATACTCCATCTGTTAAAAAATTTAGTGGTAAATTATGGTTTAAATTAAAGTTTGATGGTAAATTGTACCCTAAATAGTAAAATTAGTGGTGAAAATGGATCAAAAAAATTTAGTGAAAATGAGTTTCTTGTCACTCAACCCCAATCTTTGAGTCAAACATAGATGAAAACTTGTGCTCTATTACTCTTCACTCAATTAGACACTCAGTGGAGCTAATTATAAATGCATCAAATATGATTATCTCCCGACTATTTTGGAATTTACACTTCTTCCCCTTCATTTATAGAAACATATGCTTTTCTTACCCACTTATCATCAAAACCTACAATTATTTGACCCTAACTCCGTTTGTTGATCAGTAATGTGATTACCCATGTTTTGCTGCAGGAATAAAATAAATGAGAAAAATATATATATGTTATTCCTCAAATAAATGTTAGATTTCCAATATTTATTAGATTTAAATTTACCTATATACTATGTCTTGGTAGTTTTTACTTAAAAAATAAAGAATCTATTTAATCAAAATTTTCCATTAATACTTTTAAAAAATTTAAACATTCTGAAAGAAGCACAGATATGTTGCAAAAAATAATATTCATCTCATATTAAAGTCATGCAAAAAGGCACAATTAGAATATGATTTAGTATATAGTGATGTTCTCTCCCACATACCCTCCTCCAGCACGCGTACTAACATAAACATAAATTTATAATTGTTATGTGACTTCGTTGATCATTTAATAGTTTAAAAATGACTAAAATTATCACACAAGTAAAGTAATGTAGTTACAAAACATCTTAAAATACATAGATAAGAGAATGGATAATAAACAAATTAAGAATAAACGTATGACATAAAGTAAACAAAATGAACATCAATGTGACATAGGTTGAGCCCTTACAGTAATAAAAGTAACAAATTATATTTATTGAATCTTTGTTTATTTACATTGAAATGAGGAAAAGGTAAATTTGCAAGTAAGGGGGTCAATTTTTAAAAAAGTATGGGTCTAATTATAAATATTACGCTATGTCCCTGTAAGTTAATCACTTTAGCCACTTTTTTTTAATATGTTAATGATTAAACTTTAGGGACCATTCCATTAAATTTTCAAAAGTTTAGGGAATAATTGTATATCTTTCGTAAGTTCTTGAAAATTTTAAGGAATAAATACGTTAATATATATTAAGTTCAGACTTAACATGATAGAAATGAGAGTCTCTTGAGGGGTATTTATAGTGTTGAGGGTAGGTGGTCTTAGAGCTTTCTAGGCAATGTGAGATATGTGAGTTTCTAAGTTGATGAAGTTTTTAAGATCTTTATGTGAGTATGTAAATTTGTAAGTAAGATGATCAATTTATAAAATTTTATAGGTATAATTATAAAGTTTACACTCTGTCCCCGAGAATGTTCCTCGGCCATGTTCTCCAGCCATGTTACTCGGGCGTGTTACTCGGCCCAATAGTTGTTCCCCGAGAATGTTTCTCAACCTCGAAGGGACCAAGCCCTGAAGGTCATAATATTGATGGCACCGGAAGGGGTATTGATCACCCGAAAGATATTTTAATCATCCCAGAGTGAGTGTGATGGCCCCGGAGGGCATATGAAATTTTTTATACTATTCCCAAAAAGGATTTTCTTGAATCAGGAAGCACAAGTGTGGTATCCATTAGGTATTTTGCCTGGATTTCCATAGAGGACACCAATGTTGAGTCCAAGCTTGACATGGTGAGAAGTGAGAGTCTCTTGAGAGGTATTTATAGTGTTGAAAGTGAGTGTTCTTAGAGCTTTCTAGACAATTTGAGATATGTGAGTTTCTAAGTTGATGAGTTTTTAAGATCTTTATGTTAGTATGTAAATTTGTAAATAAGAGGGGTCAATTTGTAAAATTTTATGGGTCTAATTATAAAGTTTAGACTCTGTCCCCGAGAATGTTCCTTGGCCATGTTCCCCGGCCATTTTACTCGGCCCGAGAGTTATTTCCCAAGAATGTTTCTCGACCCTGAATGGCCAAACCCCCGAAGGTTATATTGATGGTCCCAGAGAGGGTATTAATGGACTCGAAGGGTGTATTGATGACCCCGAAAGACATTATAATCACCCAGAGGGCATGTGATGTCCCCGAAGGGCATATGATGGATACAGAAGGCATACAAAAAATCTTATACTATTTTCCAAAAGGATTTCCTCGAATTAGAAAGTGCAAGTGTGGTATCCATTGAGTCTTTTGCCCGGATTACCAGAGACGACACCAATGTTGAGACCAAGTTTAACATGGTGATAAGTGAGAGTCTCTTAAGGTATATTTATAGTCTTCAAGGTGGGTGTTCTTAGAGCTTTCTAGATAATGTGGGATATGTGAGTTTCTAAGTTGATGGGCTTTTAAGGTCTTTATGTGAGTATGTAAATTTGTAAGTAACAGAGTCAATTTGTAAAATTTTATAGGTCTATTTATAAAATTTACACTCTGTCCCTGGGAATGTTCCTCGACCATGTTCCCCGACCATATTACTCGGTCACGTTACCTGGCCTGAGAGTTGTTCCCCGAGAATGTTTCTCGATCCAGAAGGGACAAAGCCCCAAATGTCATATTGATGGTCCCGTATGGCATATTGATGATCCCGAAAGATATTATAATCACCAAGAGGGCGTATGATGGTCCCAGAGGGCATATGATGGACCCCGAGGGTATATGAAAAATATTATATTATTCCTAAAAGGATTTCCTCGAATCAGGAAGCACAAGTGTGGTATCCATTGAGTCTTTTTCCTGGATTCCCATAGACGACATCAATGTTGAGTCCAAGCTTAACATGGTGAGAAGTGAGAGTCTCTTAATGGGTATTTATAGTGTTGAAGGTGAGTGTTCTTAGAGCCTTCTAGATAATGTGGGATATGTGAGTTTCTAAGTTGATGGGTTTTTAAGGTCTTTATATGAGCATGTAAATGTGTAAGTAAGAGGGTCAATTTATAAAATTTCATGGATCTAATTATAAAGTTTACACTCTGTCCCTGGGAATATTCCTCGGCTATGTTCCCCGGCCATGTTACTCGGCCCGAGGGTTGTTCTCCAAGAATGTTTCTTGACCCCTGTTACCACCCGCCCTCCGTTCCCGGCACTTTGCGGAAGCGATTTGTGGAAGCGGTCGTCCGGAGGTGAATTTGAGGGACCCGGAGGCGGGTCGGTAAAATGGAGAGTTCTCTTGAAACTAAATTCTTCCCTGATTCTAAAATCTTTACGGATAATCGCGTATACATCTAAGCATGCAGATATGGAATTTCTAAAATAACGAAATATGCTATGTTATCCGAATGCAATATGCAGCTACAGAGCCCGACATCTAAAATACAAATAATACCTCGCAGCTTGAGCGGTAAACACTTCAAGCTACAGAAATATCCTGCTGCTGCTCCGAAGCTAAAACCAGAAACAGATGGGACCCGACTGCTGCGGAAAACTACTCCGCAGGCCGCTTTCCCGGATCTCCTGAAAAACAACCTGTTTGGGGGTGAGTTCCTTTGGAGAAACCCAGTAAGGGGGAGTGGGTACAGATAACGGGGGAAAAAGTTTAAAAATCATTTTTT
>JBBYHH010042435.1:0-16123 GCA_038382905.1 Daphne laureola
TGCTTAATTATACAAGAATATATAAGAGAATATAGAACACAAAAGAACATGAAGAGACTGAATATATAAGTACCTTTCACCCTTGAAAATAGCTTAAGGAATAGATAATTCCTTGCTCTAAAAAACGTAAGATTCTTCCTTGCTTGATGATGATTCGCCTTCTTGAATTCTCCTAAGATTGATGGTGGATGGAAAGGAGAGGAAGAAGGCTTCCTTAATGACTAAGAAGAAGAAGAAGAAGAAGAAGAAGAAGAAGAAGAAGAAGAACGGAAAAGAGGATGATGCCAAGAGGGGAGAAAGGTGTTGAAAGGAACACTTTGTATATTCACATTTAATCACCAAAAATTCTCCTAAAAGTTGCACAAAAGGAGAGAAAGAAGAAGAACAAATATGTGAACTAAATGTGTTTCTAAATGGCCATTCTTCTCACTGTTTATAGGTGAAGAAAATGGCCATTCGAATAATGGTCATCACTAATAGCGATTAAGCCTTCCACTAAGACTTAAAGATTGCAATTAAGCTTACCATGGCTTCTCATTTTTCCTATTCCACTAGCCATTTATCCCTTAAGATAAATGACCTATTTTCACTTAATATTACTTTGTAATTCGAAATATGTATATAATATACCTTTAATGGAGTTATTCAATGGTACAAGGTGCATACACCTTGTACCAAAGTTACCAAAGTACCAATACTTTCATAAAAGGGTCTAAAGGTCAAAATAGATACAAAATAAGGTTTGGATTTATAAAAAATAATTCCAAACTATTCCATTTTACATATTTAAGTTCATTGAAGCTCATTAGTACAATTTTACCAAAATACCGTTACTTTGATAAAAGATGCCTAATGGTTTCTTCTTCTGACTTGAACTCACAACTACTTTTAGTTGTAGTGCGTAGGAATACCAACTCATGAAGTTCTTAGTGCACCAGGGAATTCTAACAATCTCCCACTCGCACTAAGACACTTCTGAATAACAACTTCCAGTCAAAATAAGTCTCTCAAACTTAAGCCAAATCAATGTGAATTTGTATAAATGGAGTTAAGTGTGTGACCTCAAGGCACACACATATCAAGTGTCTTTCATTGTGGTTATTAGACTCACAATGAAAGATTGTCCTCTCCTCAATTCACTTGAACTTATCAACTATGCTTGAACTTATCAAGCACTTCTGTGTGATTTGTTTGAACTTCTTCAAACACCACTTGAACTTATCATGTTTACTTGAACTCATCAAGTATTGTATTATAAACCCCAGACACAATGATATATTTGTAGGAATTCTTGTCGCATCAAGATACTTTTGAGATGGTACTTGAGCTTGTGAAGCTAAGTGGGAGCTCAAAGTTAGCTAGAAGTAGCTCACTTTAGCTCACCTCAGCTATAAGTAGCTGAACTTAGCTCACCGTAGGTCTAGGTCAGCTAGAAGTAGCTCATGTCATCTCAAGTAAGCTCACTACAGCTCACACGAGGTGGTAGTAGCTTGACTTCAGCTCATTCCAGCTCAGAGTAGTTGGAACCAGCTTAACTTCAGCTCACTTGTTAGAGACCAAGCTAGGACGTTGGTCATGTTTCTAAATATTTTATTCAATGGTCGCATTCAGTAGTACCAGGACTTCATTTTAAATGTGCGGGGTACATTTTTGATTAAGTATTATGTCTCGAGACTTCATTTGAGACTCATTTCCATGGGATTTCATAGTTTGGATTTGGTACGTGAATCCTGGGTTATTTTGCCAAAATTTACTTTGGAGGGTAAAATGGTCAATTTGGAAAATTGGGCAAAATTGAAATTATGTTGGACATACGTTTAAGGATATATAAGGATCTGGTATGAAAAATGCGCGGAAAGGTAAACAGAAGAGCCAAATGTAAAGTAAGGAAGAAGTTCGAGGAAAAATGTAGAAAATAGTCTCAGGCGACCGCCAGGCGACCATAGACCCAAGCCCAGGAGATCGCCTAGACCCAGAGAAGAAAAAGAGACAGGGGGGCTCAGGTGAGGGTCAGGCAAGGGTCAGGCGAAGCGATGCCCAGAGGCAGGCGATCGCCTGACCCCAGGATGAAAGTGGCAGGACGTCAAGCGAGCGCCAAGCGACGAAATGGACAAGCCCAGGCGATCTCCTGGGCCACCAACTGATGCGTTTAAAATAGATTTAAAAGCTTCTCAAGCCATTTCTTCTTCATTTTCATTTTCCTTCTTTTGACCGAAAGTTCTAGAGCTTCTTGGGCAAGTGATAATTAGTCTGTTTCTTCCATTTTTGCTTGAAAAGAAGCTTGATTCATGGCTAAAAGGTTGAGGTAGGAAGCTGTCTTCCATAGATTTTTCATTTCTTGGCCTGATTTGAGTTTAAGGATGAATTAGGGATTTTCAAATTTTCTGGAAACCATGGAATTAGTATGAATTGGTGATGCTATGTTGTTCTATGGATGATTACTAACACTTTTTCTACTTGCAGCTTCATCTTTTCTTCCTCTATTGGTTTGATGAGGAATGAGATGAAAGTGGATTGTTAAACTGTTATTTAGATGATTATGAACATATTTCATACTTGAAATTAACCTTGAATCATCATGTTGGTCGAATTATGTTATAGTCAAAGTTGGTTAAAGTTGGAATTGTTGATGAAAAATGAAGTTGATGATTCTTTGTTAAGTGTTGAATTGGTGTTGGATTAGGGGTAATTTTGGGCTTCTAAATTGTTGTGAAAAGTTAGAAGAAATTTCTCTTGTATTGTTTTCCAAGGTAGGCCGAAATTGGTTAATAAGAAAACATGGTGTTCTTTGTTAATTATGGATTGAAGTTGATTTAGTGATGCTTAGAGCTCCTAAATTCATTGTTGGATTGTTAAGGAAAATTCTCGGGCACGTTCTTCATAGTTGGCTGAAAATGAGAAGTGGATATAAGTTTTGATGTTGTTTGATGTTAAATGATAAATTTGGGTGAAACTGAGCTAAATTGATGTTAAAGAAACATTTTGTCACTTTTTGAAGTTTTGGGACAAAATGCACATTTTGGAAAATATTTGGTATTGGTTGGTAATTAGTGACAAATAAAGTGAAATTAAGCTCCTTTGAAGTTAAGTGAGAAATTGATAACCTTTTGTGTGGTCGGTCACTTTTTCATAACTTTGGCCGATTCTGTTGGAAGTGAATTAAGGTTATGTTTTTGTGAAGAATGTTAGATTAAAGTTGGTATTCTTTGATAAATGTTGGAAAGGAGTTGGATTTGTGCTTCTGAATTGGTATATGGATATTTGGTACTATTTTGCTCGGTTGACCTTCTTGTTCGTGTTTTGGTCGGAATGGTGAACCTTGATGTTAAAGCTTCTTTTGTAATGGATATCGATCAGTGATTTGAGGATTCTGTTTCTTATTATTGTATGGTTATCTAGAAGCATTTTCTTTGGATGGCCTTTGTGAAAGTGCAGCCGGAACGCTGCCAGATTTGGTTGCCTTCGGGAAAGTACAACATTTGTGAAAATTGTAAGGTAAAGGTTCAACTCTTTTTATATGCATTTTGGTTCACCTTCATGCATATCGAGTTAGTTGAGGCTAGTTTCTGGGTCAAGGGTGAGGCCCGATGACTCCCGGGACTTCTTACATGGTAAGGTTAATGGTATGCAAGTTTTCAAGTCGGGACATACAACTCCCATATTGTAAAGTTCTGTGATCACTTGTGATCAAATTGATCCATCTTTAAGATGATGAAGTTATACGCATTGATCAAATTATGATCTATGCAGAAGTTATGCATTGATCAAATTATAATCTATGCAGAGGTTACACATTGATCAAATTATGATCAATGCAGTCATTACGATAGTTATGGGGAACCTAGACCTCTCACAGGTACCATGCATCTATTTTATGTGAACCCCGAGTGTTTTGTAGGCTTCGGCCATCGGGGGCTATCAGATGTGTATCCATCTGATAGGATGATGACGTATGTGTATACATCCAATAGGATGATAACGTATGGGTATCCATCCGATGAGACGATGATGTATGTGATTCCTTCCTACGGGATGAAGAAGTTATGCGCACTTTACATTTTATGCATATCATGATTTATGATTTATAAGTTGTATGTACTGGTTAGTATATTGCATATTATGCATGCTAACCTCGTTATGCAAGTCTGCCCTTTAAAACCATTACCCTTACCTAAGCCCTTACTGAGTTCCTCTCGAGGACTCACCCTCTTATGATTAATGGTTTTCAAGAGCTTCTGGTTCACGACCCACGGAATAGCTCTGTCTGGTCAATCTGTGATTTTGTACAAGAGGTATATATAGATCCTAGATGTGTTTTTCTATTTTTGTGATGGGGGTGACCTCAATTTAGTCGGTTGTGTGTTATTGATTATCTGGATGAGCACTCGTGAAATGATTAACGGTTAACTCTCCTTTATTTATGGTAGTAGCTGCAGTAGTAACCTGTAAGTGGTCGTATGTCAGGCTCTGTAGGTGTAGATGCATATCCACATGTAGTACGGATCACATTATGAGGCTTGTATGATATGACTGTTCAATTGCTTGAATGATTTGAAATTTTGGTCATCGAATTTAAATGTCAAATATTCTATTGTAGATGTTCCTTGATGTTTAGTATGTTATTTTATTTTGGGAGTGCCTGCCCAGTACCGTGAGGGCAAGGCTACTTTTTGGTATATCTAGTGTTGAGCGGAGCTCAACTTTATGATTAGTGATTGTGTGATTCTTGTTTGTCTGCAATCATTTTGGAGTGCAGGTTTTAAGTATTGCGGGACCGGGTTATGGATCCCCCACCATAAAGTGGCCTCTATCCAACGTCACGCCCCCTCCGTGCCCTACACCGTCCGCTTCCTTTTGCCCAGGCGAGGGGTGGTGACAACATCTACTGGAGAATCGCTAAGTGTCTGGGGTGGCTGGCGGTAGCGGGGTTAGCTCATCAATGCATGCAACATGCCTAGTAGCGGTCCCTTCCTAGGCTGGGTCTGGAATGAATCTTGCCTCTCTCATAGTAGCTGCTTTATCACCTCAGGCAAGACCCAAGATATCTGCGGGGTTGGTCCTTTAGGAAGCAGACTGACGGTCCCAACGGATGAGGATGTTCCAGCGGTTAAAGCACCTGCCCGTGATTGTAATGGCAGCGGGGATGCATCTATTGGAGGAACTGATGTGGTCATTCCTTGGGTGCCAACTTTTGAGCACACGACCCCTGATTGGTCTGTGCACTTACCGCGGGATGCTGTCTCCGATGAGGGCTCAGAATGGGTGAAGGTTGTGCCAGCGTCAGCAATGTTGGCGGGTCCGAGTTCTGGGAGGTCATCTGCAGAGACGGGTAAGTGTTGTTGTTGCGTATGTATGGAAATGATTATATTGTATAATGGTTTCTCACCCTTTACGCAAGGGATGAAGGTTGGTTTTCTGGCCACCGCCACATCCTTGATATGTTGCGTCCGGGCTCTGAGCTTTTGGAAGCTGGCGTCCTGTCGCACTACTTGGAGAAGAAACACTTAAGGAGTCATGAGCTCAGCATGGATGCGGACCTGTCTGCCCTTCAAAATGCGCAAGAGGCGTTGAGGTTTGATACCTTTTACCGTGAGGGTCGTGACCTCAGGGAGGTTTGGGACAAAGTCTTTCTCCTCTCAAATGACTCGTCATTGCTGGAAGGAGGGGAAAAGACTTTGTTGTCTTTCCTGGAGGGGCTCCGCACCCCCTAGGACCGCCAACTGCTCTAGAAGACCTTGGACTCTCCAAGGCAAGGCTTCAGTGAAGCAGCGGTCTTGCAGCTGAAAGTAAGTGTCACTTTTAAAGATAATGATGTTGCTTCATTGGATTTTTTGACTTTCTCTGTTTCTGTGGTGAAGAGTTATGCGGCGATTGAGGAGTTCAATGAATTTCTAAAGTTTACCGATTCACGTGATGCCGTCCAAGTGCAAGCGTTACAAAGTGCCAATGCTAAGCATACCCAGCTGCGAACTAAGAACCAACGGTTGGAAGACTATGAGGAGGCCTACTGCTTCTAGAGGTATAGAAAAACATCTTGTTGAACAAGTTCAAGGAGTGTCTCTTCCATCAGGCTGGAGTGGTAAGGCAGTAGAACATAAAGAATGATGTTCTTATCGAAGCCTTGTCCGCGTGCGGACTGTCGCGGTGAAGTTTAGCGAGAAAACTCAGGCGAAGGCAGCGCTGGCCATTAAATAAGCCGAGACACATGCTATCACCGAGCAGTAGGCCACCAATAGTGCTTCCAAAAGACTCCTGGATGCGTCAGCTAGCGTCGCGGAAGCTTCCTCAGCCTTTTTAGAGGTGGAGAGACTGCTAGAGCACCCATTTTTTTCTGGGGAAGAATGCGCATCCCCTGCTACCATTAAGGTACCCCTGCCTGACAATGTCACACGGGTTAGTGAGAGGTTGCTGGAGCTGCGCAACTTGGCTGATGCTGGGGCCCAAGGCTTTGAGGAGGGGTAGCTTCGCTACCGGTGGCAGGTGGATAAGGTATTTCCTCAATAAAACTTTGACTCCTTAGATGCCTTCGCGTGCGAAGACCTTGACATGGACACCCTTCTAAAATGAGGCGAAGCTGAAGGGAAATTAGGTCCCACACTACAGTGTTTTGGAGGTAGGGGTGGAGTCTTCCACGTTGTGGATGACTCTCCCAAGGATAATGTATAAATTTGTATTTAGTAATGTATGCGGACAACTCGTTTTTCTACCTTGAGTAGCATGTGCTTCTTGTTGTCCCCATCTTCCTTATTTTGCAACATTTTAGGTTGTTGTGGCTCTTTTTATTACAACCGCGGGGTTGCATTTGGATGCCTTCGCCGCGGTGATTGGGCCTGACAAGGCCATGGACTTTACTAAGCCATTTGGGCCATTCTGACCGGTCAGGTGCTGAAGGTACTTGCGTAGCGGGGAAGTTTTATGGGGCCGCTCTACCTAATCAGGTGCAGAGGGCACTTTATGTTGGCTTTACATCAACGGTTGTCTGTTTAGCTGTAGAATATAGGGATAGTAAGTAGGCTTACCATTTTATATATATATTGATGTAGCAATTACACATAGTAAGGGCACAGGTCATCTGCGTGATAATTCCTGGGAAACGGTTTCCCATTGTGGCCCTTAAGCTCGTACATGCCTGGACGCACTTGTCGAAGTATGATGAATGGGCCTTCCCAGCTTGTGCGGAGCAAGCCCTGCTTAGGGTCCCTGCTGGTGAGTTCTGATTATAACAATGCTAGAGCTCCCTCCCCCAGCTGTTTTGGTTTCACCGTGACATCGTGTGATAAGTTGAGGCATTGTTTAAGGGCGGTCATGCGGAGTCGAGTACCTTCTCAGAGCTCTTCAATGAGATAAATCCATGCGCGGAGGCCGGCGTTATTATCCTATGAGCTAAAGTTGATTGTGTGGATGGTAGGTAAGTCTCCGTCTATTGGTAGGAAGGCCTCCATTCCGTAGACAATGGTGAATGGCGTCTCCCCGGTTGGGGTGCAGGGATTTGTGCGATAATCCCATAGTACGTTGGGGATTTCGTTAACCCATTAACCCTTCACCCCCTGCAGCGATTTTTTAAGGCCTTCATTGAGAGTGCGATTGGTGACTTCTACCTTCACATTCGACTGAGGGTGCGCAACGGACGCATACAACATTCTTACGTTGTTTTCAGTTGCCCACTCCTGAACCTTGACACTTGTGAACTATGTCCCGTTATCCGTGATGATGGCGCGTGGGTTTTCATATCTATAGATTATGTTCTTCCAAAGGAATGAAATGACTTTGTTCAAGGTGATAGTCTCGAGGGGCTCAACTTCTGCCCATTTGGTGAAGTAATCAACCATCACGATGCAAAAGCAGTATTGGCCTTGGGCTGTTGCCATTGGTCCAATCAAGTTGAGGCATGAAAGTGCGAACGGTATAGGGTAGGTGAATAATGGCGATGTTGTGGATGGTAACCTCTGAATCCGTGAGTTGATCTGGCATTGGTGGCATCTCTGCACTAATGCCTTTGCTTGTTTTTTAATTGTTGGCCAATAGTATACCTCCCGCAGTGCCTTGTATACAAGAGCTTTAGCGCCAATGTATGCCTCGCACATTCCTTGGTGTATTTCCATCAGTAGTCGTTGACCTTTCTCTATGGTTAGGCATCGCTATAGGGGGGCGGAGTATCCACAATGCCATAGGAGATCATTGATGAGGACAAATTGAGTGGCGTGGTTGCACGCTACTTTCTGGTCCTCACGATTAGTTGGTGCGAGCCTCTGCACCTGCTTCATAATCGGTGTTCACCAGTCCACTTCATCTGCTTCATGTGTTTCTAGGGTGTAAATGTTTGCAGTTAAACTGTCAATGGAGGTGTTCTCCAACACTTCGCACTTGGAATGTATGCATCCCTTAGATAGAGCATCGGTCTTTGCGTTGGCTACCCGAGGGATGTGGATGGGGATAACTTCTTGGAACTCCTTCATAAGGAGCTTGATGAGCGTGAAGTATTTCATTAGCATGGGATATTTGCACTCCAAAGTCCCCTGGACTTGGTTTATCACTAACTGGGAGTCACTGTGAATTGTGAGTCGGTGAATTCCATCTTTTTTGGCCATCTTTAGTCCGGCCGCGAGGGCTTCATACTCCGTGACATTGTTAGTTACAGGAAATGGGAATGCTACTCTGAGTTGGGCTTCCATACCTAAAGGTCCGTGTAGGTATATGCCGCCGCTCGGTGAGTCTACGTTCGAGGCGCCATCCACATACATGGTCCATTTTGGAGTCAGTGATTCTAGTGATGGTGAGTCCACAAGCATGTCTATGGGCCCGCCAGAGAACTCTGTGATGAAATCTGCGAGGGCTTATCCCTTGATTGCATTGTGAGGCTCATAGATAATGTTGTATTCGCTGAGTTCAATGCACCATTTCACAAGGCGACCAGAGTGTTGCGGGCGTTGTAGTATATCCTTGATTGGAAGACCCGTTCGTACGCCCACAATGTGTCCCTAGAAGTATGGCTTTAATTTATGCGTGGCGTATATCAGGGCTAAAATTAACTTCTGTAATGGTGGGTATCGCGTTTCTGCTCCTTGTAATGTGTGGCTCGGGTAGTAGATCGGCCACTACTTGTTGTCCTCTTCTTTGAGCAAAACTGAGGCAACACTAGTGGTGGTCACCAACAAGTAGAGGACCAGGTCCTCGCCTGTTCTGGGATATTTGAGCATTAGGAGTTGCTTTAGGTGCCGCTTGATGGCTTCATAGGCGTTTTGGCAATCGGTTGTCCATTGACAAGCCTTCCTCCTTTTGATTTGTGTGAAGAATGGTCTGCCTTTATCCCCTAACTTTGATATGAATCTGCCGAGTGCAACCAATCTGGCCACCAGCTACTGTACACTCTTAAGCCCTTTGGGGATTCTGAGCTTCGCGATGACTTCAATTTTTTCGGATTTTCTTCTATTCTCTTCCGCGAGATGTGAACTCCTAAGAACTTTCCCTCACCTACGCCAAACACACATTTATTTGGGTTTAGCCTCATGTTGTAACTTCTCAAATCCCCAAATGTCTCCTTTAGGTGGTTAAGGTGCATTTCTGTGATCCCACTTCTCACCGCAATATCATCTACATAAGCCTCCAGGTTACGAACAATCTCATTCATGAAGACTCTATTCATAAGCCGCTAGAATGTTGCATCGACATTCTTTAAGCCAAAAGGCATGCGCACATAATAGTAGACAGCCTTGCCTATCATGAAGGCTATTTTCATGGCATCCACGGGGTCCATATAGACTTGATAGTATCCACTATAAGAATCTAAGAAAGACAGGATAGGGTATTGCGCGGTGGTATCCACAAGCTGATCGATAGGAGGCAAGGGGTATGGGTCTTAGGGGCATGCTCTGTTGACTCCCTTATAGTCAATGCAGAGATGCCACTCTCCATTTTCCTTGGTGACAGGAATGGTATTAGCTACCCAGTCCGTATAATGAACTTCCTTAATTATATTAACATCAAACAATTTTTGAACTTCCAAACGTACAAACTCCCTGCGATCCAGGGGAATGCCTCTTGTTTTTTATCTAACTAGCCTGAAATCAGGGAGAACATTAAGCTTGTGTGAGATGACTTTGAGGTCGATACCCGGGAGATCCGCTGGGCTCCATGCAAAGACGTCCAGGTTGGATTGAAGCAGGTGGATGAGCGCATCTTTAGACGGAGGGGGCAGGTCTTTCCTAATGTGAAACTTCTTTCCCGATGAGATCTTTACTTCCTCAAAGGCACCTAAGAGATCCGGGGCGTGCTCTACATTTTTTAGCTGCGCATCCTCTATGACGTGCTGCTTCCTCTTCGGCTCCGATGGGGACGATGTCTGCGCAGGCCTGGTCAGGGATGCTACATAGTTTACCCATGAGACATTCTGGCTGACATATATGTAGGCGTCACCTGAACCTATGTTGAATCCCAATGTGAGGTCTCGCACATCACACCTCACAAGGAATTCTTCCTGGGTGTGTCTACCGATGATCGAGTTGAAAGCCGATGGTAGGTCGAGTACTATAAAGTCCACAAAGCTAGAGTTGTAGACCGGGGCTCTGCGTTCTATTGTCCCCATCATCATGAAGGGGAGGGTGATGATTCCCAGTGTGGGGGTTTCCTCCCGGCCTATGCCATAGGTTGCTCCCTTCATCAGTTGGATGCGTGAGAGAGGAATCTTGGCCGCCTAGAGTGTTTGCTTATAGACAATGTTGGTGTTTGTGCCCGTGTCTATGAAGATCCTGTCTATATCCCAGCCGGCTATGCAGGCCATGATAAATAGTCGGTCTGAGTGAGTGACCACCACTGACGTACCATCTTGGCAGTGGATAAGCTGAGTTGAAGAGTACTCAATTTGGTAAATCTTTCAAATGTAACGGTGCCTCACCTCAGCTCCTTCGCACTGCGTTATCACGTGAATGTGACCTGCAGGGGGCGGTATACGGTTTCCTCTCTTTGTTGTGACCTGTGATTCCCCTGAGGTCCCATGTCATCATTATCTCAATTGCTTTTCCACTTGCGACCCCTGGGTGATTCTTTACGAGGGGAGCGGTCATGCAGAATAAATTCAGATAGCCCACCCTGGGAGACCATTTCTGCAAGCATCTTTTTAAGCTCGATCCAGTCTTCAGTGTCATGTCCCTTATCACAATGGTTGCAATAATATCTGTTAGACTGATTGGTGGCCCGCTTGGGAAGCGAGTTAGGGCATTTTGGAACTTCGTGCTTTCTTTCCAGCATGTGAACTATGTTGGAGTGACAATCTCTCAGAGGTGGGAGTGTTGAGTAGGCTCTGTCTCGAGAGGATTGGGGTGAAAATTATAGGCATTTTGCCCCCGTTGTATTGTCTTAACCGCGAAATCCCTGCGCTTTGATCTCGCGTATTTGAGGCCTATTGAGGGGCTTGACAATCTCTTTCGCGTGCATAAATCTAATGGCCCTCGCGAGAAACTGTTCCATGCATGAATCTAATCTCTTCACCCTGGAATCGTTGGATATATTCTCTGATAGGCTCTTCTTTACGCTGTCTTACTTTCAGCAGGTGCCCCACAATTTTTGGCGAGGGCTTGGAGCATATAAAATAATTAGAGAAGGCAAAGGAGAGTTCCTAAAAATATTTTAACTTTTTACCTCTGACGGTGTTGTACCAAGCAGCAGCTGCCCCCATCAACGTGGAACTAAAGGCGTGACACATGGTATTGTCGTCCGGCCTGGTGATAGCCATTGCAGAGAGGTGCCACTGCAGGAGCACATCTGGATCAGAAAGTCTATCATAGACATCGAGCTTTGGTTGACAGAACTGCTCTGGTAGGGGTGCTGAGAGAATTTGGTTCAAAAATGGCTGGGTCGAAAGATGGTCCAAGCCCAAGCTGGTTGAATTTGAGGCATTAGCTCTATCTTCGCATTTTTTCATATGCTCTATACGTCGGGCGACGGCGCCAAGTGCGGCTATGTAAGGCAGGTCAGTCATGCTTCCTTACTGCAGAGGTGGCGACGGTTGCGCGCTCATGGCCTCACGCGGTATGGGAATACTTCCAATGGAGTCCAATACCCCTTGAAGGTTTTCAGCCAGCGTATTTCGGAGGTTGTCGACCACCGATTCTGTAAGCACCACATGTTGTTGGACGTCTCCTGTCCCATCGGCAGGGGTGATACTTTGTCTAATGGTATGGACGGAAATGATATCCTTCTGGTGTGGAGGGTTACCGTTCCTGGCCTCGGTCCGTTCACCATTTAGATGTTCGCTTGCTCTTGTTCTTGGCATGGTGAGCTTCATGAGTTGACTTTCATTTCCCACAGACGGTGCCAATCTAATAGCATGAATCTCGGCTATCCAGATGTTGTGACTGGTTGCTTTTGATACTCTCCTAGTGGTGAGTCCAAAACCTATAAAAGACCCGAGGTTGTGACCCCGAGAGCACACTCCGATGCTCAAGTCAGTTAAAGATCCAAAGACTCAATAGTGTTTTACAAGAGAGAATATCATACCTTCTTCTAACCACAACTTCTTCCTTATATAAGGAGGTAGCCTGGTGGTTATTTTCCCCATGATCTTAAGTGGTGGGAGGTTATCCCACATCATGCGCTAGTGGGCGATGTATCCCAGAGAGGCGTGGTGGACGTGACGGTTATGCCCAGACGTGACAGTCATGGGCTTCTATCGCCACTCCCTTCATTGCCTTAGGGTGTGTGGAATCCCAGCTCTTGTGCGTAGGCTTCGCCCCGCAAGCTCCCTGCCTGCGCGGTGTCTGTGCAGTGGAGGGGCTTTGATGGTGACTTGGTGCGAGGCCCTATTAGGCGCATACTTGGATAGTATACCAAGGAGCCCCCCTCATAGGCGGAGTATGGGTGGGGTCTTGTACTCCGTGTTGCAGCGGCTTATGCCCCGCGCTGCATGGAATGTGATCTTTCACTTTGGACGATTGGGTTTCTCCGGTGCTTACCCATTAGTGATTGCGACACATGGACGGCTGTGGTTTCGCATCGGTTGGGCTACGTGTCTGTTTGAAATTTGAATTTCCCTTTAAATAATGTCGGGTTCTGAAAAGTCATCGCTTTTGGTCTTGGCTTTTCGCTTTAACTTCTCATCTTGCTATCCTTTCAACTTGCTTCTGACCAACTCGCTTCCTTGTTTCCCGTACTCAGGCGGTTCTCAGAGGCTCCTCCGCATTCCCATCCTTGCTGTCACATTCATCACCAGATTAGCCACCGGCTGTGTGATCTGGACATGCACCCCAGGTGTTTGAGAAAAATCCTATGTGAGTGGTTCATTGATTTCCTTCCATTTTGCTTGTTTTATTTTGTTTTTGTTGTTTAGATAATGGCTCCGAAAGAGGCCGTTTGTCCTGTGATTCCTACCATGGAATCGACCACCCTTTCCGGTGAGGCCTATGATAGAATTGAGTGGTACTTTATTAGGAAAATGCTGGAAAAATTGGGGTTTCCGGATAGACTGATAGCAATAATCATCGACTGCATTTCCACGGTCCGGTATTCACCATTATTCAATGACACCCCAAATGGAGAAATTACTCCAAAAAGAGGCCTGCAACAAGGAGATCTGTTATCTCCATATCTATTCATTATCTGTGCAGAAGGACTATCGACTACCTTAAATAAGGCCACTAATGATGGAAGAATCTCGGGTGCCTCATCTAGCCAAGGTGGACCATGCATTTCTCACTTATTGTTCGCCAATGATTCGTTTTTATTTTACGCGGTGAACTGCCAGGAAACAGATCGGATTTTAGAGATATTATGACAGTACGAGGAAGCATCAGGTCAGTCCGTAAACCTTGATAAAACAGGAAAACATTTCTCTCCCAATATAGGTCATTCTCAGAAGCAAAGCATATTGGCAAAATTCGGTGTTAGTGAATCAAAAAATATGGATAAATATCTTGGTTTACCTGCAATTGTCGGAAGAAGTAAAAATAAGGCTTTTGGCTACTTGGTGAACAAAATTGAGAAAGTAATTGCTAGCTGGAACTTCAAGCTTCTTTCAAAAGGAGGAAAAGAGGTACTCGTAAAGGTAGTAGCACAGGCCATTCCCACCTATACTATGTCGGTCTTCTTGATTACTCCAGAATTATGTGAACGAATGGAACAGAAAACGAACAGATATTGGCGGTCACATAATAGAGCAGGAACTGGCATTTTTTGGACCAAATGGAGTGAATTGTATAAAGTTAAAAAGAATGGTGGCTTGGGATTCAGAAGACTATTTGACTTTAACAAGGCCATGTTAGCAAAGCAAGGTTGGCGTCTCCTCACAAAGCCAGAATCATTATGTGCGCGAGTAATGAAATACAAGTACTACCATCGTACAGGTTTTCTTCATGCTAGTAAGGCAAGTAACGAATCTCTAACGTGGAAGAGCATATTGGAAGGAAGATCAGTGTTGGAATACGGAATTAGATGGTGGGTTGGAAACGGGAAATCAATACGAGCATGGCTGGACCCATGGATTCCAGGAGCATCATTTTTGCACCCTTTTGGACCGATGATAGAGGGTGGGGAGCAACTCACAGTGGTATATCTGATTGAAGCATGTCATAGGGCTGGCGGATCGAGCTGGTCAGACAACTATTTGGTGAAGACAATGCAAAGCTTATCCAATAAATACAGGTGGGCACGCAACAACAGGGATATACGATCATGTGGCAGTTTGAGTCTTTCGGTTAGTACACAGTAAAAAGCGGATACCATCTTTTATAGACCTTGGGAGATAGTGAAGTCTCCGCATCCGAACAAAAGATATGGATGATGATCTGGGCCTCGCAAGTCCTCAAGAAAACAAAACTATTCATGTGGCGAGTATTTAAAAGATGTTTATCTATAAAAGCTGAGCTTACCAGAAGACATATTGAAGATGATTCACTATGCCCACTCTATGGATTGCAAGAAGAGACGGAAACTCATATTCTATTTCATTATGCTAAAGTCGTGGAAATATGGAACATATGTGGCCTACGCTGTGTTTCAGAGAACTCTCCTAACCAACTAGTACCGTGTTTTCAACTCATTGATACGATTAAACCATTAGGCGGATGGTAGAGGATATTCATTATCGCATGGACGATTTGGTTCTATTCAAACCAAAAGGTACATGACAATAATAACTTCTCTGCTAATGATGTTGTTTGGTAGGTTTATCGAGCTTGGAATGAAGCCAAAGCCGCAAGAACCAGCAGTCTAATGCGTCTTAGCATGAACTGGACAGCACCGCCGGCTGGATGGTCCAAGATGAACTTTGATGCAGCTGTTGGGACGGATGGCCGAATGGGACTCGGTGTAATTATGCGCGACAGTTCTAGCATGGTGAAGGCAACCCTTGCGCTTCCACGTTAAGGCCACAGTGATGTTTTTTATGCAAAAAGTCTAGCGGTGGCTAAAGGCCTCTAAAGGCTAGGCCGGTTTTGCACACCACTCCGTATCATGGAAACAGATGCGAATGAAGTGGTGGGGGCTATATTATCTGGCATGAAGTTTCGGTCCGAGGCAAGGTATCACATTGAAATAAGCCGCAAGCAACTACTTAAGTTTGATGCATGACAGGTACATCACTGCTACCGAGAAGGAAATCAGGCATCCCATGAGCTTGCGCAGCACGCCTTATCGACCAACAAAGAAGCCATCTGGATCGGGTGCAATCCGTCAGCTATATTGCACTATATATGAATTGGTAGACATGTACTAGTGCGTGTTACTCTCGAATGTTTTTTCTCCTCCTCTCTCATTCCTATCTCTCTCCCTCTCTTGCCCCCACTGGGCCCTCGGAGTTTCTACCTGGTTTCTTCCCCGTTGTTCTAATAGGACAGTAGTGAATCCATGGCTAGGTAAAAGTCTCCTGCTTTAGCAATCCTGCGTGATTACAATGAGAGTTAACCGCCTTGTTTGGGATCCTCCCACCGGGATCCCTTTTCCTATAAAAAAAAGTTTATAATTAAATGGTAGAGCGTGTCTTTAAAAATGATGGAGAAATTTTTTATTTTAAGAACTTTAGGTCTTGTTGTCAAGTTTATAACAATTTAAATAATTTTTTTATTACTAATATGATTCAAAATATACTACAAAGTTGTAATTTTTTCAAGAATATGAATATAATTTGTAATGTAAG